>JAXRKP010001389.1:45000-62500 GCA_037039925.1 Doris montereyensis
TCTACTAGTTATGTCAGTTTAGTGACTAATTGGCAATAACATAAAATCTAATAATTATGTCAGTTTAGTGACTAATTGGCAATAACATAAAATCTACTAGTTATGTCAGTTTTTAATGACTAATTGGCAATAACATAAAAATGTACTATTTATGTCAGTTCTAGTGACTAATTGGCAATAACATAAAGTCTACTAGTTATGTCAGTTTTAGTGACTAATTGACAATAACATAAAATCTACTAGTTATGTCAGTTCTAGTGACAAATTGACAATAACATAAAATCTACTAGTTATGTCAGTTTTAGTGACTAATTGGCAATAACATAAAATCTACTAGTTATGTCAGTTTAGTGACTAATTGACAATAACATAAAATCTACTAGTTATGTCAGTTCTAGTGACTAATTGGCAATTAAAATCAAATCTACTAGTTATGTCAGTTTTATTGCAATAACATAAAATCTACTAATTGGCAATACCATAAAATCTACTAGTTATGTCAGTTTTAGTGACTAATTGCAATAACATAAATCTACTAGTTATGTCATAACTAATTGGCACAACATAAATCTACAGTTTTAGTTATGTCAGTTTTAGTGTGAATAAAATCTTGATGTCAGTTTAGTGATAATTGGCAATAAAATAAAATCTACTAAGTTATGTCAGTTTTAGTGACTAATTGGCAATCACATAAAATCTACATGTCAGTTTTATGAAATGTACTATTTATGTCAGTTCTAGTGACTAATTGGCAATAACATAAAGTCTACTAGTTATGTCAGTTTTAGTGACTAATTGGCTAGTTATGTCAGTTCTAGTGACAAATTGACAATAACATAAAATCTACTAGACTAATGTCAGTTTTAGTGACTAATTGGCAATAACATAAAAAAATCTACTAGTTATGTCAGTTCTAGTGACTAATTGTTATGCAATAACATAAAATCTACTAGTTATGTCAGTTTTAGTGACTAATTGGCAATAACATAAAATCTACTAGTTATGTCAGTTCTAGTGACTAATTGGCAATAACATAAAATCTACTAGTTATGTCAGTTTTAGTGACTAATTGGCAATAACATAAAATCTACTATTTATGTCAGTTTTAGTGACTAATTGGCAATAACATAAAATCTACTATTTATGTCAGTTTTAGTGATTAATTGACAGTAACATAAAATGTACTAGTTATGTCAGTTTAGTGACTAAGCAGGCCCAGGAGTTGTTGATTATTTTGCCTACCACGTTTCATCAACAAAGTCAAAGGAATTTGATGCATTTATAGATCTAGATCTAGCTTCACTAGATCTAGATGTAGCCTTCACTAGATCTAGATCTAGCCTTCACTAGATTTCTCACTAGATCTAGATGTAGCCTTCACTAAATCTAGATGTAGCCTTCACTAGATTCAGATGTAGCCTTCACTAGATCTAGATGTAGCCTTCACTAGATCTAGATGTAGCCTTCACTAGATCTAGATCTAGCTCACTAGATCTAGATCTACCTTCTGAATCTAGATCATCACTAGATGTAGCCTTCACTAGATCTAGATGTACTAGATTAGATGTAGCCTTAGATCTAGATCTAGTTTTTCACTAGATCTAGATCTAGCCTTCACTACCAGATCTAGATCTAGCCTTCACTGAATCTAGATCATCACTAGATGTAGCCTTCACTAGATCTAGATGTAGCCTTCACTAGATCTAGATGTAGCCTTCACTAGATCTAGATCTAGCCTTCACTGGATCTAGATCTAGATCATCACTAGATGTAGCCTTCACTAGATCTAGATGTAGCCTTCACTAGATCTAGATGTAGCCTTCACTAGATCTAGATGTAGCCTTCACTGAATCAGATCTAGATGTAGCCTTCACTAGATCTAGATCTAGCCTTCACTAGGTCTAGCTTCACTAGATCTAGATCTAGATCTAGATCTAGAAAAATAAGAAATTTACATTCCAGATTTCGACTTCGATCTAGATTTTTGATTTAGATCTAGAGCTAGATTTACCAAATTCAAAGTGTAAGATCAATTTTTCCGCCAACGTGCAGCATGGGTAGGGTTAAGGCTAAAGTAGGCGAGGACACGGCGTACCGGGGGGGGAGTTAGTTTCAGAGATTGTGGTAAATCTGTTTTCAGTAATTCATGTATTTCGCTTACAAACGTTAGGTCATAAATAGACCCACACTCCTTCCGCCCCCAACCCAACCCATTTTGCTGTCTAGAGATACCACTCACATGAGGGGCCATGAATAACAGCAACGAGCAGATTTATCTTACTCGAAACGTTTGGACCAGCAATACAATCTGCTCCGCAAATTAAATTAACTATCTACTGCATATAAAACCCTAACCTACATCTTATACTGTTATTTATACTGTGCAATTTGTGTCTTTCCCCTGCAACGAACGAGCAATTATGTTTGTAATATAATTTGCTCGTCAACTTCCAAGGGATCTTTGGCGTATTTCATATATTGTAATTTATCAGAACAGTAATTACGAACCCTTCGTCCACCTTTCGTGATATTTCATGTAAGTGCTATTCTGTACATCCCTAGGTCTTCACATGCCATGTTTGAAAGGTACAGAAACACGTTTGCTTTAAATGACACCAACAGAACAAAAAGTAAAGAGAAACAGTAGCAGCAAAGAAAATATGACCTTGTGTGAATGGAAAACGAGAGCTTTCAACAATTTGAATAGTTACATAAATTTATAAAGCGTGAAAACGCATTCAAATTGATTTTCCCGTAGAAACATTTCCCAAAGCATCATCAATACGTCGAAAGCAAAATTTTTTAAATTTAAGTAGTGAACTCCCTCACCCCCCTCCCCTCCCCAAGTCTCCTTCCACGCGTCGCTCAGCTTTCTTTTCCTGACGTCATAATTTTCTTCAAGACAACTAGAACTGGGGAATCCGTTACCCATTTGTCAACGCCGTAAATTTGCGAGCATCGAACGAGACCCTCTTGCATTTCCACAGCGCATGTTTTCAGTAGGTGGAAACCTTTTCTGTATATGTTATAATATTATGTCACTTAGCGGGCTGCATCGAATCTGTCAGCATCAAGTTTTCGATGAAAGGAGATGTCTGTCTTCGTAATGATTTTCAAAAAAGGTCATATCAGTCGACCTCTTGCTATTTGTGGTTATATTAATGCTAGTATCAAAGTATAATTAATTTAATGTCAATAAATTATTTATAGGAGTTAAAATGTCATATTTCTCCTTAGTTCGATCTCTTCGCATGTGAGGACATGGTTGTGTGCGAGAGATTATGAATATTCTAATTTGAGGCCTTGAAAAGCAGAGCTGAACATGGTTATAATATTCTAAACAGGCTTTGAAAAGCAAAGTTGAACGTTGTTATAATATTCTAAACAGGCATTGAAAAACACACCTGAACTTTGTTATAATATTCTAAACGACATTGAAAAACACACCTGAACTTTGTTATAATACTCTAAACAGGCATTGAAAAAGCACACCTGAACTTTGTTATAATATTCTAAACAGGCATTGAAAAGCACACCTGAACGTTTGTTATAATATTCTAAGAGGCATTGAAAAGCAGACCTGAACTTTGTTATAATATTCTAAAGAGGCATTGAAAAGCAGACCTGTACGTTGTTATGATATTACTCAATTCTCCACACTAGATGACTAAACCCTATTTTCTGTCCTAACTTCAACCATGAGCAGATTCCCGTTCGTGACGATACCTGTAAACAAACGTTACCTGCTGGTAATCAGATTTGCGATCACTAATGACCCAGTATTATCGATATGAGTTATCTGATATCATCACTCGTTGAAGGTCGAGTTGTATGACACTGCCATCATTTACAAACAAGGCACTGGTTGTAATCACTTATGTCGTCATATCGAATCATCAGAGTCTGAATAGATCTAGCTACACATTTCAGAATACATGTATTTTAGTCTGCCATTGCTTTCCACACAGCCTTTACTCTGTTCGAGTCTGAATAGATCTAGCTACACATTTCAGAATATTTTAGTCTGCCATTGCTTTCCATATAGATCTGTTCGAGTCTGAATAGATCTAACTACACATTTCAGAATATTTTAGTTTGCCATTGCTTTCCACACAGCCTTTACTCTGTTCGAGTCTGAATAGATCTAACTACCACATTTCAGAATACATATTTTAGTCTGCCATTGCTTTCCACACAGCCTTTTCTCTGTTCGAGTCTGAATAGATCTAACTACACATTTCAGAATACATGTATTTTAGTCTGCCATTGCTTTCCACACAGCCTTTACTCTGTTCGAGTCTGAATAGATCTAACTATTTCATTTCAGAATACATGTAGTTAGTCTGCCATTTGCTTTCCAACAGATCTTTACATTTGTTCGAGTCTGAATAGATCTAGCTACACATTTCAGAATATTCGAGTCTGAATAGATCTATTAACCATTTTGTTTGATCTGCTTTCCACTAGCCTTTACCCATTCTGTTCGAGTCTGAATACATCTAGCTACACATTTCAGAATATTTTAGTCTGCCATTGCTTTCCACACAGCCTTTACTCTGTTCGAGTCTGAATAGATCTAGCTACTACATTTCAGAATATTTTAGTTTGCCATTGCTTTCCACACTACCTTTACTCTGTTCGAGTCTGAATAGATCTAGCTACACATTTCAGAATATTTTAGTCTGCCATTGCTTTCCACACAGCCTTTACTCTGTTCGAGTCTGAATAGATCTAACTATACATTTCAGAATATTTTAGTTTGCCATTGCTTTCCACACAACCTTTACTCTGTTCGAGTCTGAATAGATCTAGCTACACATTTCAGAATATTTTAGTCTGCCATTGCTTTCCACACAGCCTTTACTCTGTTCGAGTCTGAATAGATCTAACTACACATTTCAGAATATTTTAATCTGATCTAGTTTGCCTTTTTGCCGAGTCTGAACACAAGACCTTTACCTATTTGTTCTGAGTCTGAATAGATCTAGCTACACATTTCAGAATATTTTAGTTTGCCATTGCTTTCCACACAGCCTTTACTCTGTTCGAGTCTGAATAGATCTAGCTACACATTTCAGAATATTTTAGTTTGCCATTGCTTTCCACACCCTTTACTCTGTTCGAGTCTGAATAGATCTAGCTACACATTTCAGAATATTTTAGTCTGCCATTGCTTTCCACACAGCCTTTACTCTGTTCGAGTCTGAATAGATCTAGTTACACATTTCAGAATATTTTAGTTTGCCATTGCTTTCCACACAACCTTTACTTTGTTCGAGTCTGAATAGATCTAGCTACACATTTCAGAATCTTTTAGTCTGCCATTGCTTTCCACCCATTTCTGTTCGAGTCTGAATAGATCTAACTACACATTTTCAGAATACATTTTAGTTTGCCATTGCTTTCCACCCACCTTTACTCTGTTCGAGTCTGAATAGATCTAGCTACACATTTCAGAATATTTTAGTTTGCCATTGCTTTCCACACAGCCATTTCTGTTCGAGTCTGAATAGATCTAGCTTGATCTTTATAATATTATATGTGTCTTCG
This sequence comes from Doris montereyensis, assembly GCA_037039925.1. Classification (NCBI taxonomy): domain Eukaryota; kingdom Metazoa; phylum Mollusca; class Gastropoda; order Nudibranchia; family Dorididae; genus Doris; species Doris montereyensis. The sequence continues at coordinate 50,551 of JAXRKP010001389.1, forward strand.
ATGATGCATTAGAGGTGGGTTAGCAGATCAGAGAAAACAAAGTTTAAATGATTGGTATGTGGCGAATTTGATTTGAGATCGATCTCAAACAGATTGACTGATAAGGACTGACATTGAAAAAATCAAGCAGTGTTCGATATCATCGCTTGAAATTTGTTAAAATACTATCGAAACATACTAGATCTATATGCACTTTTTCTTAAATTTTTAGTTATGCCGTATTGAAACGCTGTTTCTGAATTCAAACGAGTGCATCATTTTAAATCGTATGTAACCTTGAAGCTTTTATTGTCATGTAGGAATTTGCTGTATTCCTAGTTTTATATTCTTGTCTTTTACCTAATCTTGTTATGCTCTTTCAGATGTCGTTGATATGGAATTATGTATTATTATTATTAGACATTATATTATTATTATTATTATTATTATTATTATTATTATTATTATTATTATTATTATTATTATTATTATTATTATTATTATTATTATTATTATTTATTATTATTATTATTATTATTATTATTATTATTATTATTATTATTATTATTATTATTATTATTATTATTATTATATTATTATTATTATTATTATTATATTATTATTATTATTATTATTATTATTGTTATTATAATTATAATAATAATTATTATTATTATTATTATTATTATTATTATTATTATTATTATTATTATTATTATTATTATTATTATTATTATTATTATTATTATTATTATTATTATTATTATTATTATTATTATTATTATTATTAGTAGTAGTAGGTAGTAGTAGTAGTATTATTATTATTATTATTATTATTATTATATTATTATTATTATTATTATTATTATTATTATTATTATTATTAATTCTATCTACTACTTTTTCTACAACCACCCAAGACCACAATCACTGATACTATAAACATACGTTTTAGTCAAACGTCCCGTGTGATAAGAGGATGACGACTGTTCAATAACTATGGAAACTGCAACCAACAAATAAGAATATAGTAATCATAGTCAATCTTATTAGGTGAGATACAAGCATTTGATGACTGCTCGTCATGTCCTATTTAAAACCACCATGACTGCTCGTCCTGTCCTCTTTAAACCACTATGACTGCTCGTCCTGTCCTATTTAAAACCACTATGACTGCTCGTCCTGTCCTATTTAAAACCACTATGACTGCTCGTCCTGTCCTATTTAAAACCCTATGACTGCTCGTCCTGTCCTATTTAAACCACTATGACTGCTCGTCCTGTCCTATTTAAAACCACTATGACTGCTCGTCCTGTCCTTTTTAAAACCACTATGACTGCTCGTCCTGTCCTATTTAAAACCACTATGACTGCTCGTCCTGTCCTATTTGCTATGACTGCTCGTCCTGTCCTTTTAAAACCACTATGACTGCTCGTCCTGTCCTATTTAAAACTACTATGACTGCTCGTCCTGTCCTATTTAAAACTACTATGACTGCTCGTCCTGTCCTATTTAAAACTACTATGACTGCTCGTCCTGTCCTATTTAAAACTACTATGACTGCTCGTCCTGTCCTATTTAAAAACTACTATGACTGCTCCTGTCCCATTAAACTACATGACTGCTCGTCCTGTCCTATTTAAAACCACTATGACTGCTCGTCCTGTCCTATTTAAAACTACTATGACTGCTCGTCCTGTCCTATTTAAAACCACTATGACTGCTCGTCCTGTCCTATTTAAAACCACAATGAAATAGTCAGTAACATCCGTGTGACATTGAGAATCCCAGTTTTTGTTATCGTTCTCATTATTTGCCATTTGTAGCCACGATCAAAGTTTTTGTTTTTATTTTAGTTTTTGTTTCACCCCCATCCACGTGGATTATTATAATGTATGAATGAAGACAATGTGTCTAAATGGACAATAAAATACGTATTGAATTGGATTGAATTGAATTGAATTGAATTGAATTGAATTGAATTGAATTGAATTGAATTGAATTGAATTGAATTGAATCGTAATTGAATTGAACCTAATTTAATTGAGTTGAGTGGAGATGATTTGGGTTGGGTTGGGTTGGGTTGGAGTTGAGTTGAGCTGAGTTGAGTTGAGTTGAGCTGAGTTGAGCTGAGTTGAGTTGAATTTGAATTTTAACAACAATTATCTCATCGTCCTTGCTGACCTTTTGCACCTGAACTATTTCTAAGCAGTCTCCACGCCTGTGTCGGAATCGATGGGTGATAAAATATCTTGCAAAGACTTCGATTCTTACTTCTGTTTCTTTCACATTACTGGAATGATATTAGTAGTAATATTCCTATCGTTATACCTTAGCTAGTAAGCTTCACTCTAAAAGCAGTTGATTGGCACATGATGTGATGGTCGTAATATAATATATCGCATCCGGAAATCCCCGTCTGTGAGATGTCGCGTCTGGCGTTTGCCAACCTTTAATTGTAAACTGGCCAAGACCTCAGTCTTAGTATTATTAGATTTCAAATCAGCCCCCGGATAAAAGGAAATGGTGAGCGTCATGTGTGTCTACATCGCTAGTGTTTGAGTGGGGAGAGATTTTGATTTTGAAATGATTTGATTTACCCACCTTCACCAATAAGGTGCTCTCGGGGGTTTTGGTAGCAATTTTAATTTTGTCCGGACTGCCCCTGTAAACAACCAAGAGATCTTTATTGTGCACAAAGTATTGTGATATGCACACGGGAACCTCCTTTTTATCGCCCGTCTCCGATGGGACTAGGGTGTTGATCCCCTACCTGGACACAGGGAGGGAGGAGGATTAGATTTTACTCGAAAATACTCGAGAAAAGTTCAAACCGTTGGCGGGGCTGGAACCAGTAGCTTTTGGTTGAGAGGCCGACACAATGGATCTGACTACCGAGCTCCCTATTATTAGACAGTCAGGCCAGGACAAAACGGAAATGGTAAGCACCAAAGTCTACACCATTAGTATTTGAGTGTGGAGGAGGATGAGGACAAGGTAGAAAGAGAAGGGGGGGGTGGGGAATGCGGGTAGGGAAAGGGGGGGGGCGTTCCATCATTAGTCTGATCATTTTGACGATAATTTACAGGAAGAATTAAGATTCCGCGCCAAGACAGGTATTTTGAGAAAAGGGCTTTGTCACCGACAGACCAACTCGTGTGGTTCGGTCAACGACCGGTGGTTGGTGTTAATTATATTTGTGATAAATATCACGGAATCGATTGATAGCGAAATGATTGACTAATAGTGAATGGTGACATGACGTAGATGAGAAAATAAATAAAAGAAATTTGTTAGTGAATGATGTTGCCAGAAATAAAAAGGAAAAAAAAATCAAATGGCTGTAGCAGGTTCCGGTGACGTCACATCCAAAACCAATTTGACGAGTTTTCGACTTAAGACGTACCCACAGGCAGAAAAACGTCATTGAAAACAACACGCACACATCTTCTTTCTTCTTGACTCGTAAAATGACCAATGGTCAGCCTGAACATGGGGAGGAAGGGGCGTTATAAAAAAAGTATAACAACGAGTGACTTGGTATGAAATCATAACAAAACAAAACAAAGATGCGATGTTTTTTCATGACTTTTAGCAAAAAATTCGTTTTTTGTTTTCATCCTTTCCATTAGATATTATAAAGGCATTGGAAGCTCAGTCGGTAGAGCGTCTTACCACCACGCAAGCAGAAGGCCCCAGTTTGATTCCAAATCCAGGCATTTTTTTCCCAGCAGCAAAATAGGTAGCTCGGTCTATTCGCACTCGGTGAACGTACAAACGCAAGCCTGGAAAACTCACACGAGTCTTCTCCTGATTACCCTACGCTCAAATACGATTATGGGACGAAGTAATTGTATAAAGGTCACATTCTCATGACAAGATAAGCTTTTTTGGAGTGATGAAGATGGATTTATAGGCCGTATCCCCGCACAAGTGCAGGCTCACTAGCTGCACATCATTTATTCCCAGCAGGCCATTTCATCCAAAGTCATTCTCAACTTCGGGAGAGCAAACAGTACACAAGCCTGTTAGTGTTAGGATTTTCGAACTAACGCTCTGACAATATCTTTTTACCTATAGCTGGGTACTCGTTCACACCTGAATCAAGTGAGGGAAGTAGAGGGAAATACATTTCCTTAGAGTACAGCGCTGTGAACCACCCACTTGTGCCAGCTGTGGGGGTGTGAACCAGTCAGTGGCCGTAACTACAAGCTCACAAGTGGTTACACTTTGGTTCAGCTACAACTCCTCACTGAGTGGCACGGAAGAAGAGAAAAATAGTCCGATGAACCCTTTCCCCAAATAGTGCATTGATATAAAACAATTTAACAATCCGCCGTGTTAAATCTCTTTTTGCCCAATTTTGTTTCCATGAATTACACCTATAATACGAAAATGCCAAATATCCCAAACAAGCAGCACCGAATCAATCAATACCTCTTCATACACATACACACACACACACACACACACACACACACACACAAACAACAATGAACAATCTATCTATCTATATATATATAATCTTGAGTTGGTTGATCTTTGTTGGCTCCAAGGCTCTGTCTATAGGCCATGAAGAGAAACCATATTTTGCATGTAGGCTTTAAGTCATCCCCAAATCGTTTTTATTTGAAAAAATGTTCTGTCAAAATTTGAGGTTGAATTAAGCGGTCAAAATTTGAGATATATACAGACAGCTTTATATATATATATATATATATATATATAATGCATATTACACCTCAATGGTAAAAAGTACGATTATCAGATAGATCGGGCTAGTATTCAATTCTGAGGTTGCGCAGGTAGGCGTGAAGATACTATGACAACGTTTTAATTACACGGTACAACCTTTTCAAAATGGCGGGCTAGCTGAATGAAAATTATACTCACAAAGATGGGGAAACAAGGAAGTTACCATTAAAACTAAGGCACCACTGGACTCACAACCTCCATATTTCACAGGTAGATGTTCAATTGCCTGATTTAGGTTCTCACCGAATAAACCCTTTCATCAAATCAGTAGTTTAATTGATTGGAAAATAAATTGTTTTGTTCTGCGACCCACGAAGTTTTTTTGTGATTGTTCTTTCTTTCTTTATCGTTCCCATTCTACCTTTCGGTGTATAGGTTCAGATGCCCGAGATGATCTTTCTCCATGATGCCCTGTCCTGGTATTTTCTGTTTCCTTTGTTTCAATGCCTCTTTTATATCTTCTTCCCACTTTTCTCCGAGGTCTGCCTTTTGGTCTTTTACCTTGGGCTTTAGCACTGTATTGATTTAGCTATTCTATTGTCATTCATTATGTTTACATGCCCAAACCATTTCAATTGATAAATTTTTATCTTAGTTTTTATGCCATCTGCTTTGGTTTGATCTCTAATTGTTGTGTTTCTGATTTTGTCTCTTTTACTTTTCCCTACTACTCTTCTTAGATATTTCATTTCAGTTGCCTGTACTCTATTATCTATCTATCTATCTATCTATCTATCTATCTATCTATCTATCTATCTATCTATCTATCTATCTATCTATCTATCTATATATCTATCTATCTATCTATCTATCTATCTATCTATCTATCTATCTATCTATCTATCTATCTATCTATCTATCTATCTATCTATCTATCTATCTATCTATCTATCTATCTATCTATCTACATATATATCTACATATCTATCTATCTATCCATCTACATATCTATCTACATATCTATCTATCTATCCATCTACAGATATATCTACATATCTATCTATCTATCCATCTACATATCTATCTATATGTCTATGCATACACGTTGCAGATATCGTCGATGACACTGTATAACTGCGAAAGTCCACCATACATGGCACATGAGGTTTCCCCTTTAAAGGATCAAACACATGGTTTGTTCGTGTTGTTACAAATATTGGAGGCATTGAGCCAATAGACAAACTCATTTTACACACACCATGGAAGCCAAGATTTCAGATTTTTACTTCTGCTTTAAAACGCAAACACCGAAAGTCAAGGAGTATGATATATATATATATACATGCGATCTGGCTTTGCGTGATGAGTCATCAACAGGTTCGGCTTTGCGTGTTGAGTCATCAACCGGTTCGGCTTTGCGTGTTGAGTTGTCAACCGGTTCAGCTTTGCGTGTTGAGTTGTCAACCGGTTCGGCTTTTTGCATTTTTGAGTTATCAACCGGTTCGGCTTTGCGTGTTGAGTCATCAACCGGTTCAGCTTTGCATTTTGAGTTATCAAAGGCTTTGCGTGTTGAGTCATCAACCGGTTCGGCTTTGCGTGTTGAGTTGTCAACAGGTTCAGCTTTGCATTTTGAGTCATCAACCGGTTCGGCTTTGCGTGTTGAGTCATCAACCGGTTCAGTTTTGCGTGTTGAGTCATCAACCAGTTCGGCTTTGCATTTTGAGTTATCAACCGGTTCGTCTCGAATTTTCTACAAAGGTCACACGGCGGCTTATAGATGTGCCTGTTGGTCATACCGACGTTGAATTGTTGTTTTGCCGACGATTTATTAATTAGTTGGTAGCCACGAAAATACTTCAACCACCTGAATTACCCTCGATTTCGATCTCAAAAATAATATGCTTCAGTACTCTCCATGGACGAACAACAACACCAGCAACATCAACAACATCAACAACATCAGCCTAATGCCATCGAATGCGATCTTTAGAATACCGACCCAAACCGTTTACAAGTAGCTGTGGAACTGGCAGTCGATAGTAACCCCTCTATGGATTTTTTCCATTGCGAGCTTTGATGAAGACCAGCCATCGTAGCGCACTGGTTAGATGGTGTGCTAGAACCTGTTGGTCAGTCGTTCAATCGCAACAAAAAATCATTTTATTACTAGATCTAGATTCGTTTCTCACAATCGTACATGGTTTGGTTTTGTTCTTGGTTTCTTTTTGTTTTTAAAACTTGTGTAAAAAGTTAAAACACAACTTAAAACACAACATTTTGGTGTAAAAGTTTGTTAAAACCATGGTGATATAATAAAGTTAAAACACAACATTTTGTGTGTAAAAGTTTGTTAAAACCATGGTGATATATATAAAAAAGTTAAAACACAACATTTTGTGTGTAAAAAGTTTGTTAAAACCATGGTGATATAATAAAGTTAAAACACAACATTTTGTGTGTAAAAGTTTGTTAAAACCGTAATGATATAATAAAGTTAAAACACAACATTTTGTAAAAAGTTTGTAAAGCCAAAAGTTTGTTAAACACAACATTTTGTGTGTAAAAGTTTGAAATAATAAAGTTAAAACACAACATTTTGTGTGTAAAAGTTTGTTAAAACCATGGTGATATAATAAAGTTAAAACACAACATTTTGTGTGTAAAAAAGTTTGTTAAAACCGTAATGATATAATAAAGTTAAAACACAACATTTTGTGTGTAAAAGTTTGTTAAAGCCAAAATGATATAATAAAGTTAAAACACAACATTTTGTGTGTAAAAGTTTGTTAAAACCATGGTGATATAATAAAGTTAAAACACAACATTTTGTGTGTAAAAAGTTTGTTAAAACCGTAATGATATAATAAAGTTAAAAACAGCATTTTGTGTGTAAAAAGTTTGTTAAAGCCAAAATGATATAATAAAGTTAAAAACATTTTGTGTGTAAAAATTTAACATTTTGATATAATAAGTTAAAAATATTTTGTGTGTAAAAGGACTAATTAAAACCGTAATGATATAATAAAGTTAAACACAACATTTTGTGTGTAAAAGTTTTAAAACCAAAATGATATAATAAAGTTAAAACACAACATTTTGTATGTAAGTTTGTTAAAGCCAAAATGATATAATAAAGTTAAAACACAACATTTATGTAAAGTTTATTAAAATGAAGTTTGTTAAAGCCATAACCTTGCTAGTTGGGTTTATAGTCTGCAGTTTAAAACACAAATCTTGTATGATTAAAGAAAATTTTGAGTTAAAACACAACATTTTCACAGGATAGAATTGCACGAAGAAACACTAGTTGGGTTTATTAGTCTGCAGAATAGATTAGAAGGCACGTTAAAAAATAATCAAACTGTGTGCATCAAATTCAAACTCTCACTGATAGAAGAAGAAAAGAAGAAGAAGAAGAAGAAGAAGAAGAAGAAGAAGAAGAAGAAGAAGAAGAAGAAGAAGAGAAGAAGAAGAAGAAGAAGAAGAAGAAGAAGAGAAGAAGAAGAAGAAGAGAAGAAGAAGAAGAAGAAGAAGAAGAAGAAGAAGAAGAGAAGAAGGAAGAAGAAGAAGAAGACGAAGAAGAAGAAGAGAAGAAGAAGAAGAAGAAGAAGAAGAAGAAGAAGAAGAAGAAGAAGAAGAAGAAGAAGAAGAAGAAGGAAGAAGAAGAAGAAGAAGAAGAAGAAGAAGAAGAAGAAGAAGAAGAAGAAGAAGAAGAAGAGAAGAAGAAGAAGAAGAAGAAGAAGAAGAAGAAGAAGAAGAAGAAGAAGAAGAAGAAGAAGAAGAAGAAGAAGAAGAAGAAGAAGAAGAAGAAGAAGAGAGAAGAAGAAGAAGAAGAAGAAGAAGAAGAAGAAGAAGAAGAAGAAGAAGAAGAAGAAGAAGAAGAAGAAGAAGAAGAAGAAGAAGAAGAAGAGAAGAAGAAGAAGAAGAAGAAGAAGAAGAAGAAGAAGAAGAAGAAGAAGAAGAAGAAGAAGAAGAAGAAGAAGAAGAAGAAGAAGAAGAAGAAGAAGAAGAAGAAGAAGAAGAAGAAGAAGAAGAAGAAGAAGAAGAAGAAGAAGAAGAAGAAGAAGAAGAAGAAGAAGAAGAAGAAGAAGAAGAAGAAGAAGAAGAAGAAGAAAGAAGAAGAAGAAGAAGAAGAAGAGAAGAAGAAGAAGAAGGAAGAAGAGAAGAAGAAGAAGAAGAAGAAGAAGAAGAAGAAGAAGAAGAAGAAGAGAGAAGAAGAAGAGAGAGAAGAAAGAAGAAGAAGAAGAAGAAGAAGAAGAAGAAGAAGAAGAAGAAGAAGAAGAAGAAGAAGAAGAAGAAGAAGAAGAAGAAGAAGAGAAGAAGAAGAAGAAGAAGAAGAAGAAGAAGAAGAAGAAGAAGAAGAAGAAGAAGAAGAAGAAGAAGAAGAAGAAGAAGAAGAGAGAAGAAAGAAGAAGAAGAAGAAGAGAAGAAGAAGAAGAAGAAGAAGAAGAAGAAGAAGAAGAGAAGAAGAAGAAGAAGAAGAAGAAGAAGAAGAAGAAGAAGGAAGAAGAAGAGAGAAGAAGAAGAAGAAGAAGAAGAAGAAGAAAGAAGAAGAAGAGAGAAGAAGAAGAAGAAGAAGAAGAAGAAGAAGAAGAAGAAGAAGAAGAAGAAGAAGAAGAAGAAGAAGAAGAAGAGAAGAAGAAGAAGAAGAAGAAGAAGAAGAAGAAGGAAGAAGAAGAAGAAGATAAGAAGAAGAAGAGAAGAAGAAGAAGAAGAAGGAAGAAGAAGAAGAAGAAGAAGAAGAAGAAGAAGAAGAAGAAGAAGAAGAAGAAGAAGAAGAAGAAGAAGAAGAAGAAGAAGAAGAAGAAGAAGAAGAAGAAGAAGAAGAAGAAGAAGAAGAAGAAGAAGAAGAAGAAGAAGAAGAAGGAAGAAGAAGAAGAAGAAGAAGAAGAAGAAGAAGAAGAAGAAGAAGAAGGAAGAAGAAGAAGAAGAAGAAGAAGAAGAAGAAGAAGAAGAGAGAAGAAGAAGAAAGAAGAAGAAGAAGAAGAAGAAGAAGAAGAAGAAGAAGAAGAAGAAGAAGAAGAAGAAGAAGAAGAAGAAGAAGAAGAGAAGAAGAAGAAGAAGCAGAAGAAGAAGAAGAAGAAGAAGAAGAAGAAGAAGAAGAAGAAGAAGAAGAAGAAGAAGAAGAAGAAGAAGAAGAAAAAGAAGAAGAAGAAGAAGAAGAAGAAGAAGAAGAAGAAGAAGAAGAAGAAGAAGAAGAAGAAGAAGAAGAAGAAGAAGAAGAAGAAGAAGAAGAAGAAGAAGAAGAAGAAGAAGAAGAAGAAGAAGAAGAAGAAGAAGAAGAAGAAGAAGAAGAAGAAGAAGAAGAAGAAGAAGAAGAAGAAGAAGAAGAAGAAGAAGAAGAAGAAGAAGAAGAAGAAGAAGAAGAAGAAGAAGAAGAAGAAGAAGAAGAAGAAGAAGAAGAAGAAGAAGAAGAAGAAGAAGAAGAAGAAGAAGAAGAAGAAGAAGAAGAAGAAGAAGAAAAAGAAGAAGAAGAAGAAGAAGAAGAAAAAGAAGAAGAAGAAGAAGAAGAAGAAGAAGAAGAAGAAGAAGAAGAAGAAGAAGAAGAAGAAGAAGAAGAAGAAGAAGAAGAAGAAGAAGAAGAAGAAGAAGAAGAAGAAGAAGAAGAAGAAGAAGAAGAAGAAGAAGAAGAAGAAGAAGAAGAAGAAGAAGAAGAAGAAAGAAGAAAAAGAAGAAGAAGAAGAAGAAGAAGAAGAAGAAGAAGAAGAAGAAGAAGAAGAAGAAGAAGAAGAAGAAGAAGAAGAAGAAGAAGAAGAAGAAGAAGAAGAAGAAGAAGAAGAAGAAGAAGAAGAAGAAGAAGAAGAAGAAGAAGAAGAAGAAGAAGAAGAGGAAGAAGAAGAAGAAGAAGAAGAAGCAAAAGAGGAGGAGGAGGAAGAGGAGGAGGAGGAGAAGAAGAAGAAGAAGAAGAAGAAGAAGAAGAGAAGAAGAAGAAGAAGAAGAAGAAGCAAAAGCAAAAGCAAGACGGGAAATACCTCCAACAGGGCCGTGGCGAATGTATCTACGCCAAGTTCGTGCCATGGCAGCTACTGTCACGCTGAGTTTGTATCATGTCTATTGCCCACAAGATTAGGACCAACCCTGACAATATAACGGACAGGAACCTGCAAAGAAAAGAGTTAATTACGGCATACATGCTGACTTTAATCAATCTTCAAAAATCTTTCCTTCGTTGAAAAACTAAATACATATCCATGCTATTTGGATGATTGAACAAAGCTGACACTAACAAAAAATGTGACAATAGGACATTCACATTTTTGACAATGTATAGTTGATACATGTATTGATTATGGGCCTAAAAATAGTGTGAACCTACTTGATGAACCATCCATGCGGCATGCAGTTTCATGTCAGAGTACCTCCTGTCATTTTGGCGATCAGCAGGTGCGTAAGTGTTGACCTCATCTATGTATTTCCTCACGCCGTACATGATGATAAATATGGTAAACATTAAACCATTGATGACCAGAGCAAAGCTCCACACAAAGTCCTGATTTTGAGATAGATCAAGAGATTAATACATTATGCTATAATGGAATACACTCCCGTAGTTTTAAGTTTTTAAGAGTGTGAAAATAGTATGCAAGTGATGATGATATAATGTTATAAGATATTTAGGTTTTAATATTATATGGAAATTGAAAGCTGAAGTGAAGTTTGAGACTAAGATATTACTGGATCCTTCACATAGAGCAACATCAGAAACTTTCTATTAAGACAATATGCAGCTAGGGCACTCAAAAAGACGATTAGAAAATCTGGCTCTTTGCAGTATTTCAACATTCGAATCATATCAAGATTTCTCGTTAGTTGTTGGGTTTTTTTGTGGCTGGTATGTAACGACATATTAATACGCAACGGAAGCCGTTTGATGCCATAAAGACAAAGACAAAGACAGAGACAGAGACAGAGACAGAGACAGAGACAGAGACAGAGACAGAGACAGAGAAGGAGACAGAGACAGAGAAGGAGACAGAGACAGAGACAGAAACAGAGACAGCGACAGAGACAGAGACAGAGACAGAGACAGAGACAGAGACAGAGAAGGAGACAGAGACGGCCATTGGTGTGAAGGTGGGTGGAGAAAATCTTATTTCCGTCCTCTTGCTACATTGCACCGATTCATGACAATGTTAGGTCCCATTTCGTTTTCCTTTCCAATGACACTTACCACGCGTTTCAAACAAGTGTTAGGTCTGATTTCGTTTTTCCTTTCCAAAAACATTTACCACGTATTTCCCAACTAGACTCAGATTTCGTTTTCCTTTCCAAGGAC
>JAXRKP010001389.1:67500-85000 GCA_037039925.1 Doris montereyensis
TCTGCAGTTTCTTGATTTGTGTCAGTGGAAGTCCAGCCTGCAGAGAATTGCAGTAATCAATTCTTGAAAGAACAAATGAGCAAATTAATTTGTTTGTTGCTTCAGGAGTGATGTATTTCCTGATATGACATATTCTTTTTAATTCCAGATAGCAAACTTTTCTCAAATGTGAGATATGGTCTTCCATGGACATGGTACAATCCATGATAACTCCTAAATTTCTTACTTTTTTGACAACAGGAATTTCTTCGCCACAGATTTTAACATATCTTAATTTAGCGGCTTCTACTTTGGCTTTGCTTCCTATTGCTATAACTTCTGTTTTGTTCTCATTTAATTTCAATTTATTGGATGTCATCCACGAAGAAATCTGGGTGGCGCAATCATTAAGGGAAGTTATGACAGATGGCAGTCCGGATATTTCAGCAGACTTATAGAGCTGAGTGTCGTCAGCGTAAATGTGGTAATTAAAATGATGTTGATTGATGATATTGTGTATTGGTTGTGCGTACAAAGAAAAAGGATTGGCCCCAGAACCGAGCCTTGGGGCACACCAAAATGAAGAACAGAATAATTTGATAGCTTTCCATGGACTGATACAGCTTGCTTTCTATTGCTGATGTACGAACTGAACCATTCCAGAGCAGTGCCTTTGATGCCAAAAGATAACTCTAAACGTTTAAGAAGAATGCCATGATCTATAGTGTCAAATGCAGCAGATAGGTCTAACAAGGCTAAAATGGATAGTTCTCCTTTATCGGTCGAATTCCGTAAATCAGATTGTACTTTCAGAAGTGCTGTCTCTGTGCTGTGCTTTCTTCTATAAGCAGACTGATAGGTTCCTTTCAAAGAGTTTTCATCTAAGTGTTGGTCGATTTGGCTCAAAACAGCTTTTTCTAATATTTTGGAAAGAAATGGTAGGTTGGACACTGGTCTGTAATTTTTCAGATCGTTTTGATCAAGGTTGTTCTTTTTTAATAAAGGTCTAACTATGGCCTCCTTAAAACTAGGGACAACAATTCCATTTGTTAGTGACTGGTTGATAATATTGGTAATATGGGGCAAGGTGATATCAAGGCAGCTAAGAAACAGATTTACTGGCAGTGGATCAAGTTCACACAATTTTTTAGTAGATTTCATGATTGTAGATTTAACAAAATCTTCTGTTACAGGTTTAAAAGAAGAAAAGGAATTACCGTCAAATACGTGATACCTGGGATCAGAGTTTGTGGCATCTAAGTTTTCTCGTATCTTTTTAATCTTATCGATGAAAAAATGATTGAAAGCTTCAGGTAATTCACTCACCGGGATGTTAGTTGGTAAGTACTGTACATTCTTTTTACCCAAAAGGTCATTGCAGATTGAATAGAGGTTTGAACTTGATTCACTGTCTTGTATCTGTTTGTTTAAATAAATTGATTTTTCTTCTTTAATAACATTAGCAAGAGAACTAATTTCTTGTCTGTAAATGTTTTTATGAACAGTCGATCCAGTTTTTTTCCACAGTCTCTCGGCTTTTCGTTTCTTTTTCTTTCCGTTCAGAACTCTCTCGTTGATCCAGGGCGCTGCAGTCCTTATTGGGGCGAGTTTCTCTCGAATTGGAGCGTGTTTGTCGAGAATTGTTCGGAGGGAGCTATCAAAGTCATTTGCTGATTTCGGTGTCCTGTCTGAAAATGAATTTAAAAGGTCTTCTTTGAAGGTGTCGATGTCAATGCCTTTAATGTTTCTGCAGAGGATCTTTTCTCTCGTTGTCTTGGGTTTGTCTACGTTGATTTTGAATGAAATGGCGTAGTGGTCTGATATGCAACATTCTGACACTTTTACTATAGATTTGACTAAATCGCTTCTTGTTAAAACTAAGTCTAGAATGTGTTGTTTCTCATGTGTTGCGTCAGTGACGAGTTGTTGGAAACTGTGTTCGTCAATCAGTGTGATTAAGCTCTTTACAGATGAATTAGTTGACTTTTCAAGGTGATAGTTAAAGTCCCCTAACATGTAGACGTTGTTTTTGTTGTTAATGGAATCAAGAAATTCAGAAAAATCCTGTTCAAATTTGCTGATGGTGTGGCGGTTCTTTTTGCTTGGCGGGGGATGGTAGACACACACGCAGAATAAGGCACAATTGGGTGTGTTGATTATTATTTTACAATGTTCAAAAGTGTCGTATTGAGAATTTTCTTTACATTTGGTTATTTGGAACGAGTTCCTGTACACGATGGCTACGCCCTCCCGTCCTTGTTTTCCTCGCTTCGCCGTGGAAGTTATAGCCTTTTGGCATCATTTCTGTGATGAGAGGCTCATCTCCTTGCTCTCTCAACCACGTTTCTGTTATAAAAATTATGTCGGCTTTCGTTTCATTTATAAAAGTATAAATCTGAAGGGTCTTATTTCTGCAAGACCGAGAATTAAAATAGACGACCTTGAGAAGCCCGTTGTTCTGTGATACTGAATTTTTGTCTTGCTTGGAATGATTGACAGGTCGCGTTGAGTGAGGAGAGTAGTTCAGTTGTGTGTCGTTGTTACAGTGAATGTTGTTATTGTTGTCAGTGATTATGCGCGTCAGGTTAGACGGTGAATTTGTTTTGACGTGTCTTGCTGGGGGACGGTGGCCGACGATTGTCTCGATTGTGCGCTGCTTGCGACGACCGCCGCGTTGGTCAGTGTGTTTTGCTCTGTGTGATTTGTTGGCGCACAGTTGGTGGTGAAAATATGGAGCTGTGAAGAGTATAGTGAGTAATACTCTTATGCTCAATAAAACAAAATGGAGGTGGTGAACGTTAATGAAGTTTGTAAAAGCCATGGAGTCAAGTATGAAATGTCGAATGAATCCTTGAATAAAAACGCTTGGAACTTATATCCTTAGAACCGGTAAAACTTCCTATAAAAGTAGGTGTAAATCACAAGGTCGAATGCACTGTAAAACACACACGAATGTTGAAAATTCCAGGAGACAAATTCACACAACCGCCTGCTAGGCGTGTTACATACATACATAAACAAGATGTGGCATGCAAGATGTGGCATGCAAGATGTGGCATGCAAGATGTGGCATGCAAGATGTGGCATGCAAGATGTGGCATGCAAGATGTGGCATGCAAGATGTGGCATGCAAGATGTGGGCAAGATGTGGCAAGATGTGGCATGCAAGATGTGGCATGCAAGATGTGGCATGCAAGATGTGGCATGCAAGATGTGGCATGCAAGATGTGGCATGCAAGATGTGGCATGATCTCAAGGTGGGGTAAGCCAATGCATCCACTTAAATGTGTCCACTCCCACATCTATCTCGTATGCGAAGAAGCCATTGCACACAATATCGTAATGTCACAACTTGCCTGCTCAGGAAATGTTTAACACTAAGGTAGATCTGTGAGCGACACCTAAACTCTAGTAGACACACCCCTAAGGGCTATTTTACCTACAATTTAAATTTGAGAATGACACGTAAACTCTAGTGGACAAATCCCTAACGGTTATTTTACCTACGATTTAGATGTCAGGATGACAACTAAACTTTAGCGGACACATCCCCTAATGGCTATATTATCTACGATTCAGATCGCAGAATGACAACTTAAGTTAAGGGGACACATCCCCTAACGGTTATGTTACCAACGATTTAGATCACTGAATGACACCTAAACTCTAGTGCACACACCCCTTAACGGTTATATTACCTGCGATTTAGATCTGAGAGTGACACCTGAACTATAGTGGACACACCTAACCCTGCGATTTAATCTGAGAGTGGTTATACGGTTTACCTGCGATTTAAATCTGAGAGTGACACCTGAACTATAGTGGACACACTCTGTAACGGCTGTATTACCTGCGATTTAAATCTGGGAGTGGCAACTTAACTGTAGTGGACACACTCCCTAGCGTCTATTTTACCTGCGATTTAAATCTGGGAGTGACAATTAAAATCTAATGGACACACTCCCTAACGGCTATATTACCTACGATTTAAATCTGAGAGTGACACCTAAACTCTAGTGGAAACACCTCCAAACAGCTATTTTACCTACGATTTAGATATGGGAGTGACACCTAAACTCTAGTGGACACACCTCCTAACGGTTATATTTTCTACAATTTAGGTCTGGGAGTGATCTACGATTTAGATCTCAGAATGACAACTAAACTCTAGTGAACACACCTCCTAAAAAGCTATTATACCTAAGATTTAGATCTGGAGGTGACAACTAAACTCTAGTGGACACACTCCCTAACGGCTATTTTACCTACAATTTAGATCTGAGAGTGACAACAAAACTCCAATCGACACCCCCTAACGACTATAGGCCTATTACCTACGATTTAAATCTGAGAGTGACACCTAAACTCTAGTGGACACACCCCAAACAGCTATTTTATCTACAAATTGTGGACACACCTCCTAACAGTTATATTACCTCACGATTTACATCTAGGAGTGACACCCTCTAGTGGACACCTCCTACAATATTACCTACGATTTAAATCTGAGTGACACCTAAACTCTAGTGGAAACACCCCCAAATAGCTATTTTATCTACAATTTAGATCTGCAGGTCACACCTACACTCTAGTGGTCGACCTACGATTTAGATCGGGGAGTGATACCTAAACTCTTGTGGACACACCTCCACTAGAGTTTAGCTGTCATTCCCAGGCGTAAATCGTAAGTAATATAACTGTTAGGAGGTGTGTCCACAAGAGTTTGGGTGTCACTCCTAGATGTAAATCGTAGGGAAAATAGCTGTTTGGGGGTGTGTCCACTAGAGTTTAGGTGTCACTCTCAGATTTAAA
Source organism: Doris montereyensis (assembly GCA_037039925.1). Taxonomy (NCBI): domain Eukaryota; kingdom Metazoa; phylum Mollusca; class Gastropoda; order Nudibranchia; family Dorididae; genus Doris; species Doris montereyensis. The sequence continues at coordinate 72,292 of JAXRKP010001389.1, forward strand.
TCAGGTAATATAGCCATTAGGGAGTGTGTCGATTGGAGTTTCGTTGTCATTCTCAGATCTAAATCGTAAGGGAGTGTTTCCACTAGAGTTTAGTTGTCATTCCGAGATCTAAATCGTAGGTAATATAACCATTAGGAGGTGTGACCACAAGAGTTTGGTGTCACTCCCAGACTTAAATCGTAGGTAAAATAGCTGTTAGGAGGTGTGTCCACTAGAGTTTAGTTGTCATTCCCATATCTAAATCTTAGGTAAAATAGCTTTTAGGAGGTGGGTTCACTAGAGTTTAGTTGTCACTCCCAGATCTAAATCTTAGGTAAAATAGCTTTTAGGAGGTGTGTTCACTAGAGTTTGAATGTCACGCTCAGATTTAAATCGTAAGTAAAATAGCTGTTAGGAGGTGTGTCCACTAGACTTTAGTTATCATTCCCAGATCTAAATCGTAGGTAAATAGCTTTTTAGGGGGTGTGTCCACTAAAGTTTGAGTGTCACTCGGATGTAAATCGTAGGTTATATAACCCGTTAGGAGGTGTGTCCACTAGATTGTAGGTGTAATTCCCAGATCTAAATCGTAGGTAAAATAGCCGTTAGGATGTTTGTCCATTAGAGTTTAGTTGTCACTCAAATCTAAATCGTAGGCAATATAGCCGTTAGGGAGTGTGTCCATTAGAGTTTAATTGTTACTCCCAGATTGAAATCGCAGGTAAAATAGCCGTTAGGGAGTGTGTCCACTAGAGTTTAGTTGCCACTACCAGATTTATATCGCAGGTAATATAGCCGTTAGGGACTGTGTCCACTAGAGTTTAAGTGTCATTCCCATATCTAAATCGTAGGTAATATACTAACCTCCTAACGGCTAGATTACCTGCGATTTAAATCTGAGAGTGACACCTACACTCTAGTGGACACAACTCCTAACGGTTAATTTACCAACGTTTTACATCTGGGAGTGGGACCTAAACTATAGTGGACACACCTCCTAACGGCTATTTTACCTACGATTTAGATAGGGCAATGACACCTAAACTCTAGTGGATACTTCACCTAACGAATATTTTAGCTACGATTTAGATCTGGGAGTGACACCTAAACTCTAGTGGATACATCCCGTAATGGCTATATTACCTTCGATATAGATCGGGAATGACACCTAAACTCTAGTGGATACATCCCCTAATGGCTATTTTACCTATGACTTAGATCTGGGAGTGACACCTAAACTCTAGTGGATACATCCCCTAACGGCTATTTTACCTACGATTTAGGAGAAGAAGAAGAAGAAGAAGAAGAAGAAGAAGAAGAAGAAGAAGAAGAAGAAGAAGAAGAAGAAGAAGAAGAAGAAGAAGGAGGAGGAGGAGGAGGAGGAGGAGGAGGAAGGAGGAGGAGGAGGAAGAAGAAGAAGAAGAAGAAGACGAAGAAGAAGAAGAAGAAGAAGAAGAAGAAGAAGAAGAAGAAGAAGAAGAAGAAGAAGAAGAAGAAGAAGAAGAAGAAGAAGAAGAAGAAGAAGAAGAAGAAGAAGAAGAAGAAGAAGAAGAAGAAGAAGAAGAAGAAGAAGAAATAGAAGAAGAAGAAGAAGAAGAAGAAGAAGAAGAAGAAGAAGAAGAAGAAGAAGAAGAAGAAGAAGAAGAAGAAGAAGAAGAAGAAGAAGAAGAAGAAGAAGAAGAAGAAGAAGAAGAAGAAGAAGAAGAAGAAGAAGAAGAAGAAGAAGAAGAAGAAGAAGAAGAAGAAGAAGAAGAAGAAGAAGAAGAAGAAGAAGAAGAAGAAGAAGAAGAAGAAGAAGAAGAAGAAGAAGAAGAAGAAGAAGAAGAAGAAGAAGAAGAAGAAGAAGAAGAAGAAATGGAAATGTGCAAGCATAACATACAGTAATGCAACATCTTCGTACCAGATGAATGTCAAGCCTGTTCCACCTGGCCCACTGCTTTTCATCACAGCCACAATTTCTTCGATGGATATAAATCCTCGAGATATAGTCATGGAAGAGAATACGGTAGCAAATATAGTCATACAGCATATCAGGCTGAAACAAACAAACAAAAAGGATGAGCAACCAGATTTGGATAGGGATTAGAGTGGGATTGTTTTTCTATTACGGCTATATAGTATGCACAATAAATATAAACAAGAATAATTAACTCTACAAACATTTATTTTGGTGTGCAACTTTTGTTTACAATCATTTTCTAGATGCTAGTCTTTCTTTAGCATGTATTTCGATATTCCCTTAACAGAATGCTTTTTCGAATCAAGTGAAATATTTCATAGCATGCTGCTGTCTCGTCATCATCTCTTTAGTTCTAGGTTTTCTTTAATACCCGGGTGCCACAGCCCCCAAAATATCCACGGTTCAACGTGCAACCCTAGACCTTTTGGATGTAGAGGTGGAGGTGTAGGAAAGAGGAACACTCACAATGTCCTGATGTAGCTTTTTGATTGAGCTATAACAGTCAATGTACTGATGCAGTTTTGCAATTAATCTATGAAAAAGCAATGTCCTGATGTAGCTTTTTCATTGAGCTATAACAGTCAATGTACAGATGTAGTCTTGCAATTAATCTATGAAAAGACAATGACCTGATGCCGCATTTTGATTAAGAACTAACAGTCATGGTACTGATGCCACATTTTTATTAATCTATAACAGTCATGGTACTGATGCCGCATTTTTATTAAGAACTAACAGTCATGGTACTGATGCCGCATTTTTATTAATCTATAACAGTCATGGTACTGATGCCGCATTTTATTAATCTATAACAGTCATGGTACTGATGCCGCATTTTGATTAAGAACTAACAGTCATGGTACTGATGCCGCATTTTGATTAAGAACTAACAGTCATGGTACTGATCCCACATTTTCATTAAGAACTAACAGTCATGATACTGATGCCGCATTTTGATTAAGAACTAACAGTCATGGTACTGATGCCGCATTTTGATTAAGAACTAATAGTCATGGTACTGATGCCGCATTTTGATTAAGAACTAACAGTCATGGTACTGATGCCGCATTTTGATTAAGAACTAACAGTCATGGTACTGATGCCGCATTTTGATTAAGAACTAACAGTCATGGTACTGATGCCACATTTTTATTAAGAACTAACAGTCATGGTACTGATGCCGCATTTTTATTAATCTATAACAGTCATGGTACTGATGCCGCATTTTGATTAAGAACTAACAGTCATGGTACTGATGCCGCATTTTGATTAAGAACTAACAGTCATGGTACTGATGCCGCATTTTGATTAAGAACTAACAGTCATGGTACTGATGCCACATTTTTTATTAAGAACTAACAGTCATGGTACTGATGCCGCATTTCGATTAAGAACTAACAGTCATGGTACTGATGCATTTTGATTAAGCTTTAACAGTCATGGTACTGATGAAGCATTTTGATTAAGCTATAACAGTCATGGTACTGATGAAGCATTTTGATTAAGCTATAACAGTCATGGTACTGATGCCGCATTTTGATTATACTATAATAGTCATGGTACTGATGCAACATTTTGATTAAGAACTAACAGTCATGGTACTGATGCAACATTTTGATTAATCTATAACAGTCATGGTACTGATGCAGCATTTTGAATAAGCTTTAACAGTCATGGTACTGATGCAGCATTTTGAATAAGCTTTAACAGTCATGGTACTGATGCCGTATTTTGATTAAGCTATAACAGTCATGGTACTGATGCAGCATTTTGATTAAGCTTTAACAGTCATGGTACTGATGTAGCATTTTGATTAAGAACTAACAGTCATGGTACTGATGCAGCATTTTGATTGCTATAACAGTCATGGTACTGATGTAGCATTTTGATTATACTATAATAGTCATGGTACTGATGTAGCATTTTGATTATACTATAATAGTCATGGTACTGATGTAGCATTTTGAATAAGCTTTAGCAGTCAATGTAGTGATGCAGCATTTTGATTAAGAACTAACAGCCATGGTACTGATGCAGCATTTTGATTAAGCTATAAGAGTCATGGTACTGATTCAGCATTTCGATTAATCTATAACAGTCATGGTACTGATTCAGCATTTCGATTAAGCTATAATAATCATGGCACTGGTGCAGCATTTTGATTAAGCTATAACAGTTATGGTACTGATGCAGCATTTTGATTAAGCTATAACAGTTATGGTACTGATGCAGCATTTTGATTAAGCTATAACAGTCAATGTAGTGATGCAGCATTTTGATTAAGAACTAACAGTCATGGTACTGATGCATCATTTTTATTAATCTATAACAGTCATGGTACTGATGCAGCATTTTGATTAATCTATAACAGTCATGGTACTGATACAGCATTTTGATTAAGCTATAATAATGATGGTACTGGTGCAGCATTTTGATTAAGCTATAACAGTCATGGTACTGATGCAGCATTTTGATTAAGCTATAACAGTCATGGTACTGGTGCAGCATTTTGATTAATTTATAACAGTCATGGTACTGATGCAGCATTTTGATTAAGCTATAACAGTCATGGTACTGATGCAGCATTTTGATTAATCTATAACAGTCATGGTACTGATGCAGCATTTTGATTAATCTATAACAGTCATGGTACTGATGCAGCATTTTGATTAAGCTATAATAATCATGGCACTGGTGCAGCATTTTGATTAAGCTATAACAGTCATGGTACTGATGCAGCATTTTGATTAAGCTATAACAGTCATGGTACTGGTGCAGCATTTTGATTAAGCTATAATAATCATGGTACTGATGCAGCATTTTGATTAAGCTATAATAATCATGGTACTGATGCATCATTTTGATTAAGCTATAATAATCATGGTACTGATGCAGCATTTTGATTAAGCTATAATAATCATGGCACTGGTGCAGCATTTTCATTAAGCTATAACAGTTATGGTACTGATGCAACATTTTGTTTGAGCTATAACAGTCGATATACTGATGCAATGTTTCAATTGAGTTATAACAGTACTGAGGCAATACTGGAATTGATCTATAACAGTCAATGTACTGATGCAGCATTTCGATTGAGCTATAAAAGGTAAATGTACTGATGTAGCGTTTCGATTGAGCTATAACAGTAAATGTACTGATGCAGAGTTTTGATTGAGCTATTATATTCAATGTACTGATACAGCGTTTTGATTCAGGTATAGTAGTCAATATACTGATGGAGTGTTTTGAGTGAGCTATAATAGTTCATGTACTGATGCAGCGTTTCGAATGAGCTATAATAGTTCATGTACTGATGCAGCGTTTTGAATGATGTACTGATGTACTGATGTAGCATTTTGATTCAGGTATAGTAGTCAATATACTGATTCAACTTTCTGATTGAGCTATTATAGTTCATGTTCTGATGCAGTGTTTTGAGTGAGCTATAACAGTTCATATACTGATGCAGTGTTTTGAGTGAGCTATAACGGTTCATGTACTGATGCAACGTTTTTATTGAGGTACAACAGTTCCTGATGCAGAGTTTTGATTGATATATACGATAACAGTTTCTTTTTTTTTCTTTTTTTTTTTATTGCTCAGATTGGTAGGCGTATATCAAACGTCAGCAGATGGATGGCTATTAGACCCTTGCAGATTTGTTATCTAGTCCCATTTCAATCAAACTATGTTATATATCTTTGTTTTTTTCTCTCACTCTGCCTATCTATCTACCTATTTTTTTGTTTTGTTTTGTGGTTTTTTTTGTTTGTTTGTTTGTAGTTTTTTTGTTGTTGTTGCAGTTTTTTTTAGTTTTTTGTTGTTTTTGCTTTTTTTGCTTTTTTTCTCTTCTTAGTGGGATATATAGTTGAGTACGTTTCTGTACTAAAACAATGCTTTCTCTGCACTGCGTCTCTGGGTAGCTTTTAGAGTGCCGGTATCAAGCGCCATCTACATATTGTAGGTTCCGGCAGCGGGGCTGGCACCTTACCTCATGACAGTTTAGAGTGCTTGTGCTTTCAAAATGGCAAACATGTTGCGTTTTCATATATTGTCACAAAATTGTATTTGGTTTCAATATTTCCCATAGTTTTTTTTTGGTTTGTTTTTGTTTTGGTGTTGTTGTTTTTTTTTTGCAATACAAATCTAGTCATCTAAAAGATAATCATACGTAATCCTAATAGTTCTTAATAAATTTTCCTCACCCTCCCCCAACACATGCTGCCTAATTTAATTAAGGCAGCGACTGTTTGCTAATGCTACCACTACTATCATTGTACTATTTACACGACCTTTATTTTACTAGTATTACTATCGTCCTCTATCACCACAACCACTGCCCTAATATTTTTTCTTTTCTTTTCTTTTTTCTTTTTCCTTAAAAAAAAATTTAATATAAGACATGATTATAATGATAGTCATACTTGTCGAAATATTGACTGTTAAATGAACTTAAGATAGTGATTAAATATAGTAATGGTCATTTTGGGGTAGCCTCTGCGGTCTGTTGCACTTCCATTCATCATTGCTTTTCATGTTTTCTTTTTTCTCTTTGTTTTATTGAATTCATTATTTCAAAACAAAAACCCACTATCAACATGAAAACAAATACAAGAAAACATTAAAAGAATAAAAAAGATAAAGTAAAATAAAATAAAGTGAAATACCCGAGACGTAACATCCGAATATCAACCATCCCTCCATCCCCATCTTTACCCGAAAATGAAAAACACAGTCAATGCACTGATGGAGTGTTGCTATTGTACTATAACAGTCAATGCACTGATGGAGTGTTGCTATTGTACTATAACAGTCAATGCACTGATGGAGTGTTGCTATTGTACTATAACAGTCAATGCACTGATGGAGTGTTGATATTGTACTATAACAGTCAATGCACTGATGGAGTGTTGCTATTGTACTATAACAGTCAATGCACTGATGGAGTGTTGCTATTGTACTATAACAGTCAATGCACTGATGGAGTGTTGCTATTGTACTATAACAGTCAATGTACTGATGGAGTGTTGCTATTGTACTATAACAGTCAATGTACTGATGGAGTGTTGCTATTGTACTATACGTCAATGCGCTGATGGAGTGTTGCTATTGTACTATAACAGTCAATGCACTGATGGAGTGTTGCTATTGTACTATAACAGTCAATGCACTGATGGAGTGTTGCTATTGTATTATAACAGTCAATGCACTGATGGAGTGTTGCTATTGTACTATAACAGTCAATGTACTGATGGAGTGTTGCTATTGTACTATAACAGTCAATGCACTGATGGAGTGTTGCTATTGTACTATAACAGTCAATGTACTGATGGAGTGTTGCTATTGTACTATAACAGTCAATGTACTGATGGAGTGTTGCTATTGTACTATAACAGTCAATGCACTGATGGAGTGTTGCTATTGTACTATAACAGTCAATGCACTAATGGAGTGTTGCTATTGTACTATAACAGTCAATGCACTGATGGAGTGTTGCTATTGTACTATAACAGTCAATGTACTGATGGAGTGTTGCTATTGTACTATACGTCAATGCGCTGATGGAGTGTTGCTATTGTACTATAACAGTCAATGTACTGATGGAGTGTTGCTATTGTACTATAACAGTCAATGCACTGATGGAGTGTTGCTATTATACTATAACACTCAATGCACTGATGGAGTGTTGCTATTGTACTATAACAGTCAATGTACTGATGGAGTGTTGCAATTGTACTATAACAGGCAATGTACTAATACAGTTTTGCAATTGTACTATAACAGTGAATGTACTAATACAGTTTTGCAATTGTACTATAACAGTGAATGTACTAATACAGTGTTGCAATTGTACTATAACAGTGAATGTACGAATACAGTGTTGCAATTGTACTATAACAGTGAATGTACTAATACAGTGTTGCAATTGTACTATAACAGTGAATGTACGAATACAGTGTTGCAATTGTACTATAACAGTGAATGTACTAATACAGTGTTGCAATTGTACTATAACAGTGAATGTACTAATACAGTGTTGCAATTGCACTATAACAGTGAATGTACTTATACAGTATTGCAATGGTACTATAACAGTGAATGTACTGATGCAATATTACAATTGTACTTTAACAGTGAATGTACTGATGCAATATTACAATTGTACTTTAACAGTGAATGTACTGATGCAATATTACAATTGTACTTTAACAGTGAATGTACTGATGCAATATTACAATTGTACTTTAACAGTGAATGTACTGATGCAATATTACAATTGTACTATAACAGTGAATGTACTGATGCAATGTTACAATTGTACTATAACAGTGAATGTACTGATGCAATATTACAATTGTACTATAACAGTGAATGTACTGATGCAATATTACAATTGTACTATAACAGTGAATGTACTGATGCAATGTTGCAATTGTACTATAACAGTGAATGTACTAATGCAGTGTTGTTATTGTACTATAATAGTGAATGTACTAATGCAGTGTTGTTATTGTACTATAATAGTGAATGTACTAATGCAGTGTTGTTATTGTACTATAACAGTGAATGTACTAATGGAGTGTTGTTATTGTACTATAACAGTGAATGTACTGATGCAGTGTTGCAATTGTACTATAACAGTGAATGTACTAATGCAGTGTTGTTATTGTACTATAATAGTGAATGTACTAATGCAGTGCTGTTATTGTACTATAATAGTGAATGTACTGATGTAGTGTTGCAATTGTACTATAACAGTGAATGTACTAATGGAGTGTTGTTATTGTACTATAACAGTGAATGTACTAATGCAGTGCTGTTATTGTACTATAACAGCGAATGCATTTGATGCAGTGTCGCCGCTACCGTGTTACCCCATTTGAATTTAGCCGAGTGTGATAGACCTAGCTACCGTGTTACCCCATTTGAATTTAGCCGAGTGTGATAGACCTAGCTACCGTGTTACCCCATTTGAATTTAGCCGAGTGTGATAGACCTAGCTTCCGTGTTACCCCATTTGAATGTAGTCGAGTGTAATAGACCTAGGTACAGTGTTACCGCATTTGAATTTCGCCGAGTGTGATAGACCTAGCTACCGTGTTACCCCATTTGAATTTAGCCGAGTGTGATAGACCTAGCTACCGTGTTACCCCATTTGAATTTCGCCGAGTGTGATAGACCTAGCTACCGTGTTACCCCTTTTGAACGTTCGCCCTGATTGATAGTCCTAGCTCTAGCTACCATGTTGGGTTACTTTCGCCGAGATTGATAGACCTAGCTCTAGACACCATGTTGAGTTATTTTCGCCCGGATTGATAGACCTAGCTCTAGATACCATGTTGAGTTATTTTCGCCCAGATTGATAAACAAACAAATGTATAAACAGCCATACACACAGACAGAGAAAGGGGGGGGGGAGATAGAGAGAGAGAACGAAAGAGACAGAAAGCCAGGCAGACAGACAGTCAGGCATCCATAGTGATGACATGCAGAGGAATGTTCCTCAGGAACGATTACATTGAAATGACGTGATAGACAGCCGGAGGCAAAGAGAGACAAACATGTAAACAGATTGACAGAGACAGAGGTAGAGGCAGATGTAGAAAGAGTATTCACCTCACAAAGTTGTTCACCATTGGAACGAAATGTGCGTAGCGCACAACACCGTAGTTTCTCATGAAAGTCGAGTACGATACCAGTAGACCCAATCCAGCACCCGTATCGAATGCGTTTTGACTAATAGCATCCATCCATAGCCTAGGTTTGGCAAAGGACGCTACAGTGAAGGCATCAAAACAAATGGAAATAATTAGATTCTTCAAAGCATCTGTCTTCTTGTTAGCCAGTTTGCTCTTGACACTATATAAGAATAATAAATATGTCATTTTATCATTCATATCTAGAAAATGTAATGGTTCTAGGACAAATTACTCACATTTAAAAAAAAAAATGGGCATTCATCACTTTAACCTGAGGTATGTGATTTTATTTTATCCTGAGATATGTGACCTAATTTCATTTCATTTTAACCTCAAACATGTAACTAAAGTTAATTTCATTTTAACATGAGATATGTGTTTCAATTTGATTTCATTTTAACCTGAGATATGTGATTTGATTTGATTTCACTTTAACCTGAGATATGTGATTTGATTTAATTTCATTTGAACATGTGATAGATGATTTGATTTGATTTCATTTTAACCTGAGATATATTATTTGATTTAATTTCATTTTAACCTAAGATATGTAATTTGATTTTATTTCATTCTAACCTGAGATATGTGATTTGATTAAATTTAATTTTAACCTGAGATATGTGATTTGATTTCATTTCATTTTAACCTGAGATATGTGATTTGATTTCACTTCATTTTAACCTGAGATATGTAATGTGATTTCATTTCATTTAACTTGAGATATGTGATTTGATTTAATTATATTCTAACCTGAGATATGTAATTTGATTTGATTTCATTTGAACTTGAGATATGTGATTTGATTTGATTTCATTTTAACCTAAGATATGTGATTTGATTTCATTTCATTTTAACTTGAGATATGTAATTTGATTTGATTTCATTTTAGCCTGAGATATGTGATTCGACTTAATTTCATTTTAACCTGAGATATGTGATTTAATTTAATTTCATTTGAACCTGTGATATGTGATTTGATTTCAATTTATTTTAACCTGAGATATGTAATTGGTTTCTATTTTAACCCGAGATACGTAATTTGATTTAATTTCATTCGAACCTGAGACATAATATTTGATTTCATTTCATTTGAACCTGGGATATGTGAATTGATTTTATTTTATTTTAACCTGAGATATGTGATTTGATTTCATTTCATTCTAACCTGAGATATGTTATTTGATTTCATTTCATTCTAACCTGAGATACGTAATTTGATATCATTTTATTTTAACCTGAGACCTGTGATTTTATTTTATTTTATTTTAGCCTGAGATCTGTGATTTTATTTTATTTTATTTTAGCCTGAGATCTGTGATTTGATTTTATTTTAACCTGAGATATGTAATATGATTTCCTTTAATTCGAACCTGAGATATGTGATTTGATTTCATTTCATTTTAACCCGAGCTATGTAATTTGATTCCATTTTTAACCTGAGATATGTGATTTGATTTAATTTCGTTTGAACTTGAAATGTGTGATTTGATTTGATTTAATTTTGACCTGAGATATGTGATTTGATTTGATTTCATTTGAACTTCAGATATGTGACTTGATTTTACTTCATTTTAACGTCAGGTATGTGATTTAAATTAATTTCATTTTAATATCAGATATGTGATGCGATATGATTTCATTTAACCTGAGATATGTGATTTTATTTAATTTTAACCTGAGAGATGTGATTTTATTTAATTTTTACCTGAGATATGTGATTTAATTTCATTTTAACCTGAGATATGTTATTTAATTTAATTTTTTTTAAAACCTGAGATATGTAATTTGTGTCTATTTTAACCCGAGATACGTAATTTGATTTCATTTCATTCGAACCTGAGATATGTGTTTTGATTTCATTTGATTTTATCCTGAGAAATGTGATTTGATTTCATTTCATTCTAACTTGGGAAATGTTATTTGATTTCATTTCATTCTAACCTGAGGTATGTGATTTGATTTCATTTCATTCTAACCTGAGATATGTTATTCGATTTCATTTTATTTTAACCTGAGATATGTGAATTGATTTCATTTTTACCTGAGATATGTGATATAATTTCATTTTAACCTGAGATATCTGATTTGATTTAATTTCATTTGAATCTGAGATAGTTGATTTGATTTCATTTCATTTTAACCTGAGATATGTGATTTGATTCAATTCCATTTTAACCTGAAATATGTGATTTGATTTAATTTCATTTGAATCTGAGATATGTGGTTTTATTTTATTTTATTTTAACGTGGGATATGTGACTTGATTTCATTTTAACCTGAAATATGTGATTTCATTTCATTTTAACACGAGATACATGATTTGATTTAATTTCATTTGAACCTGAGATACATGATTTGATTTCATTTCAATTTAACCTGAGGTATCTGATATTATTAAATTTTATTTGAACCTGAGCGATGTAATTTGATTTCACTTAATTTTAACCTGAGATATGTGATATTTGATTTAATTTAATTTTAATCTGAGATGTGACTTGATTTCATTTCATTTTAACCTGAGATATGTGATTTGATTAAATTTTATTATAACCTGAGATATGTGATTTCATTTAATTTTAATCTGAGATATGTGATTTGATTTAATTTTATTTCAACCTGAGATATGTGATTTGATTTCATTTCATTTTAACCTGAGATATGTGATTTCATTTCATTTCATTTTAACTTGAGATATGTGATTTGAGTTCATTTCATTTTAACCTGAGATATGTAATTTCATTTCATTTTATTTTATCCTGTGATATGTAATTTGATTTCATTTAATTTTAACCTGAGATGTGTGATTTCATTTCATTTTGTTTTATCCTGAGATATGTGATTTCATTTCATTTTATCTTATCATGAGATATGTAATTTGATTTCATTTCATTTTAACCTGAGATATGTGATTCCATTTCATTTGATTTTATCCTGAGATATGTGATTTCATTTAATTTTATTTTATCCTGAGATATTTAATTTGATTTCATTTCATTTTAACCGCATGTACAACAAAGGTCATCTTGGGTCGTTTTTTGTTGGTATTATTTTGAATGTTTCCCGGATTGCC
>JAXRKP010001389.1:107500-120000 GCA_037039925.1 Doris montereyensis
AAGACATGAGTTTTATCAACATGATACAATGGGTCGGCTAATTAATTTGTATTGTTTTTGTTATCAATGAGTGAAATCGCATTTATGCTTTGTAGGGAAATTTCAGCTGAGCAAATTTTATGATTATAGATGATCTATTTGTCTTGCACTTCCTTGTTTGTACAGTTTGTGTGCTCATTTGTTGATTAAAACACGTCTGTGTTTTGTTGACTGTCATTCCCTCCGTTTGTGTGTCTTTTGCTGACTGTCATTCTGTCACGTTTCTGTGTCTCTTTGTTGACTGATTCTACAGACATCAAACCTCATCTATAATTATATACATTTTTGACTGTCATTCTGTACACGTTTCTGTGTCTTTGTTGCCTGCCATTCTATACAAGTTTCTGTGTCCCTTTGTTGACTGTCATTCTGTGTGTATTGTTTTTGTTGACTGTCATTCTGTACTTCCTGTCCCTTTGTTGACTGTCATTATGTACACGTTTATGATGTTCTTTGTTGACTGTGAATTCTGTACACGTTTCTGTGAAATTCTTACACGTTTCTGTGTCTCTTTGTTGACTGTCATTCTGTACACGTTTCTGTGTCTCTTTGTTGACTGCCATTCAAATGTGTTCTTTGTTGATTGCCATTCTATACACGTTGATGCTTTGTTGACTGTCATTCATGTGTGTCTGCCATTCTGTGCACTGTCTCTGTGTCTCTTTGTTGACTGTCATTCTATACACGTTTCTGTGTCTCTTTGTTGACTGTCATTCTGTACACGTTTCTGTTTCCCTTTGTTGACTGTCATTTGTCCTTGTTGACTGTCATTCTTGTACATTTTGTTACATTCTGGTACATGTCCTTTTGTTGACTGTCATTCTGTACACGTTTTTGTTTGTTGTGTCACGTTTCTGTGTTTGTTGACTGTCATTCTGTACACGTTTCTGTGTCCCTTTGTTGACTGTCATTCTGTACACGTTTCTGTGTCCCTTGACTGTCATTCTGTACTTCCTGTGTCCCTTTGTTGACTGTCATTATACACGTTTCTGTCCTCTTTGTTGACTGTCATTCTGTACACGTTTCTGTGTCCCTTTGTTGACTGTCATTCTGTACACGTTTCTGTGTCTCTTTGTTGACTGTCATTCTGTACACGTTTCTGTGTTCTTTGTTGACTGTCATTCTGTACACGTTTCTGTGTCCCTTTGTTGACTGTCATTTTGTACACGTTTCTGTGTCCCTTTGTTGACTGTCATTCTGTACACGTTTCTGTGTCTCTTTGTTGACTGTCATTATGTACACGTTTCTGTGTCTCTTTGTTGACTGTCATTCTGTACACGTTTCTGTGTCTCGTTTTTGTTGACTGCCATTATATACACGTTTCTGTGTCTCTTTGTTGACTGTCATTCTGTACACGTTTCTGTGTCTCTTTGTTGACTGTCATTATGTACACGTTTCTGTGTCTCTTTGTTGAATGTCATTATGTACACGTTTCTGTGTCTCTTTGTTGACTGTCATTCTGTACACGTTTCTGTGTCCTTTGTTGACTGTCATTCTGTACACGTTTCTGTGTCTCTTTGTTGACTGTCATTATGTACACGTTTCTGTGTCTCTTTGTTGACTGTCATTCTGTACACGTTTCTGTTTCCTTTGTTGACTGTCATTCTGTACACGTTTCTGTGTCTCTTTGTTGACTGTCATTCTGTACACGTTTCTGTGTCTCTTTGTTGACTGCCATTCTGTACATGTTTCTGTGTCTCTTTGTTGACTGTCATTCTGTACACGTTTTGTGTGTCTCTTTGTTGACTGTCATTCTGTACACGTTTCTGTGTTCTTTGTTGACTGCCTTTGTTGACTGCCATTCTGTACACGTTTCTGTGTCTCTTTGTTGACTGTCATTCTGTACACGTTCCTGTTCTTTGTTGATCAAGCCATTATGTACACGTTTCTTGTAGTTCCTTGTTGACTGCCATTCTGTACACGTTTCTGTGTCACTTGAACGTGTAAGTCAAATCAGGGATCATTCAAATCCACCCATAATGCCGATACAAGTTTGCAACTGACACAACTCACAAATCGTAACTTAAAGTTGACTGATTTTTTCCTCAAATAACTCAAATTCAGTCCTGATTTTACAAGGATTTGAACCCAGTCTTGATTCCAAGTGCATTCTGCAGCTTTGTTGACTGTACATTCCATTCGGCTTCCGACGTTACTGTGATCTGGTAGTCGGGTTTATTTCCCCTAACTCAAAACAACTGAAATTGATAATAATATAGATTGCTTGGTGCAGCTTGTCTCTCTTGAGAAGTTAAAGCTTGGAGATTTTGATTTGATTTGATTTGGTTCCATTTTACTTGGTTTGATTTGATTTGATTTGATTTGATTTGATTTGATTTCTTTTGATTTGATTTTCATTTGATTTGATTTCATTTGATTGATTTCATTTCATTTGATTTCATTTGATTTCATTTGATTTCATTTGATTTGATTTACCAACATCCACAGCTAAGGTGTGTCGGAGATTTTTTTGGTAGCATTTTCAACGCTGGCCGGACTGCCTTCGGAGAGTGTTGTGATCTGCACACGGTAACTCCTTTTAATCGGTCGTCTCCAATAGGACTAAGTGTTGATCCACTGACCGTGACCGGGGGGGGTTAGATTTTAAACGAAAAAGCTCGAGCAATATTTTAACTGTCAGCGGGACTTGAACCTACAACCTTGGTTTGAGGTTGACACCTTACCTCTGGACTGCCGAGTCCCCTTAGCATTAACGAGCAATGTGTTACTTCTCCTTACCCCGACGATTCCTGAGACCACGGGTGGTTTACTCATTTTCGATGTCAATCCAAGCTCCTTGCTGTGATCAATATCTGTAAGAAAAATACAAGACAATGGAGGAAAGTTGTAAAAGACGATGTCTGCTGTATGGTATTTGTATTTTGTCCTTTTTTTTCGTTTTTTTTTTTCTTTTTTTCTCTCTATTTTGTTTTCAATGAGGCCTTACTTTCAGTTCAATTCTATCGAAATAGTTATTTAGTGATGTAAGGATTAAGACCTCTGCATAGCATTTTATTGATTGATATTATACATATATGTAATGATTAAGACCTCAGCATAGCATGTTATTGTTTGATATTATATTATACCTATAAGTAATGATTAAGACCCCACCATAGCATGTTATTGTTTGATATTATACGTATATGTAATGTTAAGACCTCAGCATAGCATGTTATTGTTTGATATTATACGTATATGTAATGATTAAGACCTCAGCATAGCATGTTATTGTTTGATATTATACGTATATGTAATGTTAAGACCTCAGCATAGCATGTTATTGATTGATATTATATTATACGTATATGTAATGGTTACGAAATCAGCATAGCATGTTATTCTTTGATATTATATTATACGTATATGTAAGGATTAAGACCTCACCATAGCATGTTATTCTTCTGATATTATACGTATATGTAATGATTAAGACCTCAGCATAGCATGTTATTGTTTGATAATATACGTGTATGTAATGATTAAGGCCTCAGTATAGAATGTTTTTTCATATTATATTAAATTTATATGTGGTGATTAAGACCTCAGCATGGCATGTTATTGTTTGGTAATATACGTGTATGTAATGATTAAGACATCAGCATGGCATGTTACTGTTTGATATTATACGTATATGTAATGATTAAAAACTCAGAATAGCATGCTATTTTTCATATTATATTATACATATATGTAATAATTAAGACCTATGCATAGCATGTTATTGTTTGCTATTATACGTATATGTAACGATTAAGACCTCAGCATAGCATGCTATTTTTCATATTATTTTATACGTATATGTAATGATTAAGACCTCAGCATAGCATGTTATTGATTGATATTGTACGTATATGTAATTATTACGACCTCAGCATAAGATGTTATTGTTTGATATTATACCTATATGTAATGATTAAGACCTCAACATAGTATATTATTGTTTGATATTATACGTATGTGTAATGATTAAGACCTCAGCATAGCATGTTATTGTTTGATATTATACGTATATGTAATGTTAGGACCTCAGCATAGCATGTTATTGATTGATATTATATTATACGTATATGTAATGTTAGACCTCAGCATAGCATGTTATTGATTGATATTATATTATACGTATATGTAATGTTAGGGACCTCAGCATAGCATGTTATTGATTGATATTATATTATACGTATATGTAATGATTACGAAATCAGCATAGCATGTTATTCTTTGATATTATATTATACGTATATGTAAGGATTAAGACCTCAGCATAGCATGTTATTCTTGACATTATACGTATATACAATGATTAAGTCCTCAGCATAGCATGTTATTGTTTGATATTATACCTATATGTAATGATTAAGACCTCATAGCATGTTATTTTTCATATTATTTTTCATACGTATATGTAATGATTAAGACCTCAGCATAGCATGCCATTGTTTGATATTATACTATATATATATAATAATTAATTCCTCAGCATAGCATGTTATTGATTGATATTATACGTATATGTAATGATTAAGGCATCAGTATAGCATGTTTTATCATATTATATTAAATTTATATGTGATGATTAAGACATCAGCATAGCATGTTATTGTTTGATATTATACCTATATGTAATGATTAAGACATCAGCATGGCATGTTACTGTTTGATATTATACGTATATGTAATGATTAAAAACCTCAGAATAGCATGCTATTTTTCATATTATATTATACATATATGTAATAATTAAGACCTACGCATAGCATGTTATTATTTGATATTATACGTATATGTAACGATTAAGACATCAGCATAGCATGTTTTTTTCATATTATTTTATACGTATATCTAATGATTAAGACCTCAGCATAGCATGTTATTGATTGATATTATACGTATATGTAATTATTACGACCTCAGCATAAGATGATATTGTTTGATATTATACCTATATGTAATGATTAAGACCTCAGAATAGCATGTTATTGTTTGATATTATACGTATATGTAATGTTAACACTTCAGCATAGCACGTTATTGATTGATATTATATTATACGTATATGTAAGGATTATTAAATCAGCATAGCATGTTATTCTTTGATATTATATTATACGTATATGTAGTGATTAAGACCTGAGCATGCCATTGTTTGATATTATACCTATATGTAATAATTAATTCCTCAGCATAGCACGCTATTGATTGATATTATACGTATATGTAATGATTAAGGCCTCAGCATAGATAGTTTTTCATATTATATTATGCTTATATGTGATGATTAAGACTCAGCATGGCATGTTATTGTTTGGTTATATACGTATGTAATGATTAAGACATCAGCATAGCATGTTATTGTTTGATATACCTTATGTAGTGATTAAGACCTCAGCATGGCATGTTATTGTTTGATATTATTATATGTAATGATTAAAAACCTCAGAATAGCATGTTTTTTTCATATTATATTATACATATATGTAATAGTTAAGACCTAAGCATAGCATGTTATTGTTTGATATTATACATATATGTAACGATTAAGACCTCAGCATAGCATGTTATTTTTCATATTATTTTATACGTATATGTAATGATTAAGACCTCAGCATATCATGTTATTTTTCATATTATATTATACGTATATGTAATGATTACAACCTCAGCATAAGATGTTATTGTTTGATATAATACCTATAAGTAATGATTAAGACCTCAACATAGCATGTTATTGTTTGATATTATACGTATATGTAACGTTATGACCTCAGCATAGCATGTTATTGTTTGATATATATTATACTTATATGTAATGATTAAGACCAGCATTGCTTGTTATTGTTTGATATTATACGTATATATAATGATTAAGATTCAAGCATATCATGTTATTGTTTGATATTATACGTATATATAATGATTAAAACCTCAATATAGCATGTTATTGTTTGATATTATAGGTATATGTAACGATTAAGACCTCCGCATAGCATGTTATTTTTCGTATTATTTTTCATGCCTATATGTAATGATTAAGACCTCAGCATAGTATGTTATTGTTTGATATTATACGTATTTGTAATGATTAAGACCTCAACATAGCATTTTATTTTCCACATTATATTATACGTATGTGTAATGATTAAGACCTGAGCATAGCATGTTATTTTCCATATTATATTATACGATATTTAATGATTAAGACCAGAACATTGCATGTTATTTTCCATATTATATTATGCGTCTATGTAATGATTAAGACCTCAGCATAGCATGTTATTGTTTGATATTATACCTATATGTAATGATTAAGACCTCAGCATAGCATGTTTTTTTTCATTATATATTTTACGTATATGTAATGATTAAATACGTATATGTAATGATTAAGACCTCAGCATAGCATGTTATTTCTATATTATTTTATATGTATATGTAATGATTAAGACCTCTGCATAGCATGTTAGTTTTGATATTATATTATACGTATATGTAATGATTAAGACCTCAGCATAGCATGTTATTGTTTGATATTATACATATATGTAATGATTAAGACCTCAGCATAGCACGTTATTGTTTGATATTATACGTATATGTAATGATTATGACCCCAGCATAGCATGTTTTTTATATTATACGTATATGTAATGATTTAGACCTCATCATAGTATATTATTGTTTGATATTATACGTATATGTAATAATTAAGACCTCCGCATAGCATGTTATTTTTCATATTATATTATACGTATATGTAAAGATTAAGACCTCCGCATAGCATGTCATTTTTCATATGATATTATACGTATATGTAATGATTAAGACCTCGGCATAGCATGTTATGTTTGATATTATACGTGTATGTAATGATTAAGACCACGGCATAGCATGTTATTTTTGATATTATACGTATATGTAATGATTAAGACCTCGGTATAGCATTTTATTTTTGATATTATACGTATATGTAATAATTAAGACCTGCATAGCATGTTAGTTTTGATATTATACGTGTATGTAATGATTAAGACCTCGGCATAGCATGTTATTTTTTATATTATACGTGTATGTAATGATTAAGACTCGGCATAGCATGTTATTTTTGATATTATACGTGTATGTAATAATTACACCTCGGCATAGCATGTTATTTTTGATATTATACATGTATGTAATGATTAAGACCTCCGCATAGCATGTTATTTTTCATATAATATTATACGTATATGTAATGATTAAGACTCCTCGGTATAGCATGCAATTGTTTGATATTATATTATACGTATATGTAATGATTAAGACCTTGGCATAGCGTGTTATTTTTGATATTATATTATACGTATATGTAATGATTATGACTCGGCATAGCATGTTATTTTGATATTATTACATGTATATGTAATGATTATGACCTCGGTATAGTATGTTATTTTTCATATTATATTATACGTATATGTAATGATTAAGACCTCCGCATAGCATGTTATTTTTCATACATTATACGTATATAATGATTAAGACCTCGGCATAGCATGCAATTGTTTGATATTATATTATACGTATATGTAATGATTAAGACTCCTATATAGCATGTTATTTGATATTATATTATACGTATATGTAATGATTATGACCTCGGCATAGCATGTTATTTTTTTGATATTATATTATACGTATATGTAATGATTATGACCTCGGCATAGCATGTTATTTTTCATATTATATTATACGTATATGTAATGATTAAGACCTCCGCATAGCATATTATTTTTCATATGATATTATACGTATATGTAATTATTAAGACCTCGGCATAGCATGTAATTGTTTGATATTATATTATACGTATATGTAATGATTAAGACCTCGGCATAGCATGTTATTTTTGATATTATATTATACGTATATGTAATGATTAAGACCTCGGTGCATAGCATGTTATTTTTGATATTATATTATACGTATATGTAATGATTAAGACTCGGCATAGCATGTTATTTTTTTATAATACGTGTATCCATAATCACGCGCTCGCTCTTGTGATCAGGAACCTGATCTTTATGTGGTAAATTATCCCTAACGAGATACGTGGCGATGACCTTTAGTCCCAACTAAACGTAGATATAGATTAATAGATGATGAAGACCTGAGCATAGCATGTTATTGTTTGATATCATACGTAATATTATGTAATGATTAAGACTCAGCATAAAGCATTTATTGTTCATATTATATCATACGTATATGTAATGATTAAATACGCCTTGATTAAGCTCATGACACAACCTATGTAATGTCAGATTAAACGGTACCTAACTAATGTGTACTATGACATTTAAAAATCATATAAGTATAAAAAATGTATTGAAAGGAATTTAGTCACGATAAGAAAAAACCCAAGTACCCTCATGAAACATGAGCGATAGTTGTGGAAAGCAATTCAAATCGCATAGAAATAGAATGTGTTATTTTTTGGGTACAGCATGTATACCACAGCATAGCAGAGAAGCGTAGAACTCTCCTCGACAAAATATAGAAAAGATAAAGCAGCTTTGTTGGGCGTGTAATAAGGAGATACTTAAAATGAAAACAACAAACTCTGTACCAATCACCACGGAGAGTATGCTTCTGGAAGTAGAACTGCAAACAGCAAACTCTCAACCAATCACCATGGAGAGTATGCTTCTGGAAGTAGAACTGTAAACAGCAAACTCTCAACCAATCACCATGGAGAGTATGCTTCTGGAAATAGAACTGTAAACAGCAAACTCTGAACCAATCACCATGGAGAGTATGCTTCTGGAAGTAGAACTGTAAACAGCAAACTCTGAACCAATCACCACGGAGAGTATGCTTCTGGAAGTAGAACTGCAAACAGCAAACTCTCAACCAATCACCATGGAGAGTATGCTTCTGGAAGTAGAACTGTAAACAGCAAACTCTCAACCAATCATCATGGAGAGTATGCTTCTGGAAATAGAACTGTAAACAGCACACTCTGAACCAATCACCATGGAGAGTATGCTTCTGGAAGTAGAACTGTAAACAGCAAACTCTCAACCAATCACCATGGAGAGTATGCTTCTGGAAGTAGAACTGTAAACAACAAACTCTCAACCAATCACCATGGAGAGTATGCCTCTGGAAGTAGTAGGCAACGTTACCTAACTTGGTCGTGTAGTAGATAATGAAGGGGGAATAACAGCACATATCAAGATAAGAATATGAAAACCAAGAACAGCATTCAAGAACTTAAACAATGTCAGTGTGAGTGTGAGACCTGCAGCAGAGAATTGTGTCAATATTTGCCTTGGAAAAATACTACGGATTTAGACGTCAGATAAAATGAGAGAAATATTATAAGAAAAAAATATTTGCATTCAATTGAATCCACTGACGGGGGTTGTAGATCGTCAACGCTATACAGCGAGACACTGATGATTGTCAACGTTATACAGCAAGACACTGATGATTGTCAACGTTATGAATAGCAAGACACTGGTGATCGTCAACGCTATACAGCGAGATACTGATGATTGTCAACGCTATACAGCAAGACACTGATGATTGTCAACGCTATACAGCAAGACACTGATGATTGTCAACGCTATATAGCAAGACACTGATGATCGTCAACGCTATACAGCGAATTACTGATGATTGTCAACGCTATACAGCAAGACACTGATGATTGTCAACGCTATACAGCAAGACACTGATGATTGTCAACGCTATATAGCAAGACACTGATGATTGTCAACGCTATATAGCAAGACACTGATGATTGTCAACGCTATATAAAGCAAGACACTTGATGCTAACACCACATCATGTTCAGCCTGTGCTATGGAGTTGCAACATGACTCCCTGTTGGGTGAAGAAATAATATGCTATCACGTGACTGCAGGACAAGTTGTTGCAAACTGGGAGTCATCAACACACTCGATGTAAAGAGACCTGCACAGCATGGCCTAAAAAGTAGGGATGCAAACGTTGTAGACAATTTAAATAGGGCACAAACCCTGTGGAATCTCAAATTTAATGACCAGCCACCGTCATCTGCATCTCTGTTTTTACCGGTAATAACATTAGCAATAATTCACCATAGATGATGACTAAGGAGCAGATCACCTTGTTATAGCAATAATATACCATAGATGACAGATTAAGGAATATATCACCTTGTTATATCAATAAGATACCATAGATGATGTAGAATAAGGAGCAGATCACCTTGTTATAGCAATGAAATACCATAGATGATGTA
This sequence comes from Doris montereyensis, assembly GCA_037039925.1. Taxonomy (NCBI): domain Eukaryota; kingdom Metazoa; phylum Mollusca; class Gastropoda; order Nudibranchia; family Dorididae; genus Doris; species Doris montereyensis. The sequence goes on from JAXRKP010001389.1 coordinate 117,807, forward strand.
GAATAAGGAGCAGATCACCTTGTTATATCAATAATATACCATAGATGATGTAGACTAAGGAACAGGTGATTCTCCTTGTTATATCAATAATATACCATAGATGATGCTAACTAAAAAGCAGATCATTTGTTATAGCAATATTTACCATAGATGATGTAGACCAAACATCAAATCACCTTTGTTATAGCAATAAGATACCATAAAAAACCGCCAAGGCCAAACAGAAAATTGCTCAAAGCCACCAAAGCCAGGCAAAAATTGCTCAGAAACCACGAAAGTCACACCAAATATCGTTAAAACCGCCAAAGCACAGGCAGAAAATTGTTCAAAGACCACCAAGGTTACACAGTAAATCTCTCTCGGAAAACTACCTGGCCACACACACAGTAAATCTCTCAAAAACTACCAAGGCCACACAGTAAATCTCTCAAAAACCACCAAGGCCACAGAAAAAAAAACCACCAAGGCTCCACAGTAAATCTCTCAGAAACCACAAAAGGTCACACAGTAAATCTCTCAGAAATCACGAAGGTCACACAGTAAATTCTTCAGAAACCACAAAGGTCACACAGGTAAATCTCTCTAGAAACCACAAAGGTCACACAGTAAATCTCTCAGAAACAAAGGTCACACAGTAAATCTCTCAGAAACCACAAAGGTCACACAGTAAATCTCAGAAACCATGGATCAAATCACCTTGTTGTATCAATAAGATAACATAGATGATGTAGACTAAGGATCAGGATCACCTTGTTGTATCAATAAGATACCATAGATGATGTAGACCAAGGATCAGATCACATTGTTGTATCAATAAGATACCATAGATGATGTAGACCAAGGATCAAATCATCTTGTTATATCAATAACATACCATAGATGATGTAGACTAAGGATCAGATCACCTTGTTATATCAATAAGATACCATAGATGATGTAGAGCTGGGATCAAATCACCTTGTTATATCAATAAGATACCATAGATGATGTAGACCAGGATCAGATCACCTTGTTGTATCAATAAGATACCATAGATGATGTAGACCAAGGGTCAAATCATCTTGTTATATCAATAACATACCATAGATGATGTAGACCAAGGATCAGATCACCTTGTTGTATCAATAAGATACCATAGATGATGTAGACTAAGGATCTCTCAGAAACCATCAAGGTCACACAGTAAATCTCTCAGAAACCATCAAGGCCACACAGTAATATCTCAGAAACCACCAAGGTCACACAGTAAATCTCCTCAGAAACCACCAAGGCCACACAGTAAATCTCTCAGAAACCACAAAGGTCACACAGTAAATCTCTCCAGAAACCATGGATCAAATCACCTTGTTGTATCAATAAGATAACATAGATGATGTAGACTAAGGATCAGATCACCTTGTTGTATCAATAAGATACCATAGATGATGTAGACCAAGGATCAGATCACATTGTTGTATCAATAAGATACCATAGATGATGTAGACCAAGGATCAAATCATCTTGTTATATCAATAACATACCATAGATGATGACCAAGGATCAGTCACCTTGTTATATCAATAAGATACCATAGATGATGTAGACTAAGGGATCAAATCACCTTTGTTATATCAATAAGATACCATAGATGATGTAGACCAAGGATCAGATCACCTTGTTGTATCAATAAGATACCATAGATGATGTAGACCAAGGGTCAAATCATCTTGTTATATCAATAACATACCATAGATGATGTAGACCAAGGATCAGATCACCTTGTTGTATCAATAAGATACCATAGATGATGTAGACTAAGGATCTCTCAGAAACCATCAAGGTCACACAGTAAATCTCTCAGAAACCATCAAGGCCACACAGTAAATATCTCCAGAAACCACCAAGGTCACCACAGTAAATCTCTCAGAAACCACCAAGGCCACACAGTAAATCTCTCAGAAACCACCAAGGTCACACAGAAAATCGCTCCAAAAACCGCCAAGGTCACACAGAAAATTGTTCAAATGACCCCAAAGCCACACAGAGAATCGCCCAAAAAAACTCAACAAATCCATACAGAAAATCGCTCAGAAATCCCAAAATCCACGCACAAAAAATACCCAGAACATCCCCCCCCTAACCCAGCAGGATTGCTCCAGAAACCCCCAATATATCACATAAACCCCCACAGTCATAGAATATATCACAGAAACCC
>JAXRKP010000139.1:0-15000 GCA_037039925.1 Doris montereyensis
AAAAAAATTCAACCAAAATCGACCATGGGGAACATGTAATTTAAACAAAATAAAGGTAAAAAAAAGAGTATTTTTCAAAAAAAGATCATTTTAATTTTACAGAATCAAAGAGATAGTCAAATGAAACACAAAAATGCTTTTATTTTTAAAATTGACCAAATATTTATCATTTTATTAGCATTTTAAAGAATTCGAAAAGTCAAGGTCATTGTCAAAGTCATCTTGAAAAATAGTTCAAATATTGCCGGGTTTAATATCAAATTAAACGTCTTGGCAAGACAAACACAGAATTTATGTTGTTTTTGTAATTTACTGACATTTAGGTGACTCATGGCGGTAAAACTACTATTGAGATAATAAAAATATACCTTTTTTTAAGAAAAAGATATGGTCGGGCTTATCGAAGACGTGACAGCGATAACCTGATGAAGTTTTAGTTCATTTCTGGAGGCCCACAGTATGTTCCAGCCTATGAAGAAAGATATTATTATTAATATTGTTACAGTGTAGTCGCCGATAGTAGATTCAACGTTGACGATGCACTTATGATTGGCTGGAAAGTACATGCTAAAATAACTGGTATGCGCTATGGCAAAGGTTTTAAAAAGTGACCAAGCTGTGACATTGAAGTTGATGCGTTAACCCGTGTGAATCCTGGAACGAGTTAACATCTTTATGTCATCTTCTGAGACGTACCAGCAACTGCTTCCATGGTTTACGTCCGTGGTCCCCTTGAATCTTCTGTGTTCAAGTATGAGCTAGCACCTGTGTCTCCTGCCTTATTTCATGACGACGGGAGTATGAGGAAACAGACAAATCTTTCCTTGCTACTCACATTATCAACATGGCCCCAAATATTATTGTTGACGACGTCAACGAGAAACCTCATTTCTAGTGTATGATGGCGCCTACATGCTTCATCGCCTAAGCTGGCCCAAAGGGTTGGAACAGTGGAAACACTATGTCAGTAATTCGTCAACTGTTTGCTCCACAACTGGACACCAGGAATTAGACTTTGTGTGGTCTTTGACAGTTATGAAACTGTAACAACCAAAGCGCCTGAACAAAAGAGAAGAAAGACTGTATACTCACCACATCCAGCTGTTCATCTTATTTATAACACAAATCTGCCAAAATGACAAGAGTCGTTCCTTTGCCAATATTTAGAACAAGCAAGCTTGGTGCGACTGTTAGAGTCTTCAGCAGAAGAATCTGGCATTTGTGTTGTTCATGCCGAAGAAGAAGGGGGATGCGGACACAATTATTGTAAGAAAGACATTGCAGTTTGCAACTTAGGGTTTACCTGTGCTTGTTATGGCTAATGATACAGATATACTGGTAATGCTTCTGTACCATGTAAGAAAGAACACGGGTCTACATGAAAACGTAACAATGTCCAATGATTTCCAATTCAAGCAGCAAAAATGGCCATAGGTGAGGAAATGCCGCTGCATCCTGTTTGCACATACCGTGTCAGTGTTCAGGGATGTGACACAACGTCTGTCTTCGGCATGGGTAAGCTGAAGGCTTTCAATCTGTTGCAGAAGTCAGAGCACTGGCAACAGAAGATAACTATTTCTGCATCACCAAAACAGGAGTCGAATTCCTGTCATTCCTCTACTGCAGTGGATCACAAAACTTGAGCCTTACTGATCTTCGATATCAGCAGTTTATCTCCCCAAAATACGTGCCACTTGAACGGATGGCTCCAACAGAGAGCCGCACATTCCATGCTTTTAGAGTGCACCACCGGGTTAGTACATGGCTAAATCTGCACACAGTCCTTGATTTAGTTGACTATGGCTTTACTGTGAGTGACAACATTGTGAACCCAGTGATAGCTGACAATGCTCCGGCCCCAGATGAACTGCTACGTGAAATCCGCTGTTCATGTAAGAGCAGTACTGCACTATGCAAATCTTGCACTTACTGCAAGTAACAACATCCCTTGCAGCATGCATTGTCATTGCAGCGGACAGCGTGATAATGCTTCACAAACGGATACAGTATAAATTAATTTGCCCCACCAAATACAATCGAAAGCAGTCAGAACTTGAATTGTTTGACGGTAAAATTACTGTGAATACTTCATTAGTAGTTTTGATTGTGGACACTTTTGTTTCATGCAAATTTTATTGTTTTTTGTAGTTGATTATTTATGTTTGCCGTTGAGATTTTTGGTTATTTGGATATGAGCATAACTGTGGTAAGCAATGGGGGGGGGGGGGATTCCACATCTGAAATCAGGAAAAGAGCTTATTTCGACCTAATTTTTCTCTTTTTACTAATTTTCCAAAGTTTACAATTGAATTTTGATGAAATTTGGCATAAACATGTCAAGGCAGCATGTTATGCCAGAACCCTGATCTATTTTCGTGTTTGTGTGTGACCATATTTTTTATTATCTCAATAGTATTTTTACCGCCATAGGTCACCGAAATGTCAGTAAATTGCATAAACAACATAAACTCTATGTTTGTCTTGTCAAGACGTTTAATTTGATACTAAACCCGGCAATATTTGAGCTATTTTTCAAGATAACCTTGACAATGACCATGACCTTTTGAAATTTGTAAATGCTAATAAAATGATAACTATTTGGTCAATATTAAAAATAAAATCATTTTTGTGTTTCATTTGACTATCTCTTTGATTCTGAAAAAGCAAAAAAAAAATTGTTACGAATTTGAAAAATGCTCTTTTTTTACCTTTATTTTGTTTAAATTACATGTTCCCCATGGTCGATTTTGGTTAATTTGTTTTTTTTTGTAATACTAAATACCCCAAAGAACAAGCTAACACAAAAAGTTGGTTGTTATCTCTCATGTCCGGGTTCACGACATTTTCATGTCGATTTTCACTGGCCTAAATGGTGGGCTCAAAATATTGGAGTATGCTTGATACCTTTCCATTATTATTTTCATGATGTTCTTGTATACTTATAAGTGTGATAACTTACTTTTATGGTTACCTATTGTCTATTTATTTGATTTGTCATCGTATTTTTCATACAACCAGTTGCCTATCCTTAAACAATAATATAGATTATGTTGATTTTAAATGGTTAAACGTTTACTTGTAAATGCCATCTTTTATGTTTTGCGTTATTATTATTTATTTTCTTTCTTCGTCTTTTTTCTCCAGATTAGATATCTATATAATTTTCTTGTTTTATTTCTCCTCAATCTGACAGATCTTAAACCATTTCACCAGATGAAATTGAAAATACCATTAAGGGGCATTTATTACCGAACGAAGGCGTATTTCTTAAACAGGCCTATCCAAGACAAAGACACGTGCACAGAAATTTCAGGAAACTATTGAAAGAAAAGCTAATTTCTTATTCTGAGGAATAAAAGAGAAGAAAACAAAAATAACGAATAAAAAGATAGAGATAACGATGGATTTATAGTTCGTATCCCCAAATAAATGTAGGCTCGCCGACTGTACATCATTTCCAGCTGGCCGTTTCAGTCAAAGTCCTTCTCAACTCCTGCGGAAGCGTACAGTACACAAGCCTGTTAGGCTTTTCGTATTAATACTCTGACAGGATATTTTTCTACCTATAGCTGGGTACTCATTCACAACTGAATGAAGTGAGTAAAGTAGAATGAAATATCATACCTAAGAGTACAACGTTGTGAAAACAAACCCCACCATTACCAGCCGTGAAGCTTGAACCAGCGTCGTCATGATTACCAGCTCACAACACTACGGTCCAGTGACAACGCCTCATATATAATGATTGACATTTTTAACATGGATACACTTGAAGGCGATGGATTCTGGACAAAGTTCCACCATCGATCCCTTTAATATGAAACAAGGCACCGCATGGTGAAATTTCTTGTAATCGACCACAATAGTAGATATATACAGTTATTGACTCTTATTGGATTATTTGCACGACTAGTTAGATCGACCGAGTTTACGAGGTCGATCTAATTAGGAGTAAATGACCCAATAAGAGTCAATAACTGTATTATAACATCCAAAAACAGTTTTTAACCCAATTATGACCTTTACTTTACACACAAAGAACAATTATACGAAGAAATTGAAGACATATCCAAATCTAACTTTTGCACTGCCTAACAACAATCAAGACAGTAAACAAATAGATAAGAATCAATACGCCAGTGTGGTACGGCTTGTTTCTAGATCTAGATCTCTAAGCCCAAGTATCAAGGAAGCCTCAAGCCAAGGCTAGCCTTAATGTAGATCTAGAGCTAAAATTTAGACATAAGATCTATCAAGATATTAGGTTTAACCTAAGTTACAAGAATACTTAAATATTAAATATATATATATATATATATATATATATATATATATATATATATATATATATATATATATATATATATATATATATATATAAATTATATATATATATATAGGGCCCGAGCCCTCGACCTCCTAGATCTAGATCAATAATAATTACTTTACATTATTATTGATCTAGATCTAGATTGTTCTAATATAAATATAGATATAGATCTAGCGCGAAGCATCCAAAAGTAGAATCAGGCAAGGTCGCCGAATCGAGGTCAAAATTTTAGTAGGCTGAAGTGCATACGGAAGTGAGAAGGAGAGGCTGTAAAAACTAAATAATGTGGTGTCTACCTCCAAGTCACAGCACCCTGTATAGCTGTTGTCTTGTGAATGATTACATTCTATTTCTATACTATATCGCGTTGTTTATTAAATCTACAAGTTTGTTTATCATCAGGTTTGTTCTTAATGTTTTATATTTTAAACGAGATAGATCTAGATCTAAAGATATAGATCTAGAGATCTAGAGATCTAGAGATCTAGATCTAGATAGAAAATCTATTCTCTCTCTGGATAAAAATCAATTGGATGTGTGGACTATTTTAGGAATTGTTTGTATTCTAAATTGGTTTTATAGTCTTTAGTGTGTGTTCATCATTATTTTGTCTTTTCCTTATCTCTATTAATTATGAGGCACTATATTGTCTTACATTGTTGAACATTTGAATGGCCATTTTTCTTTATTCTTATTAACCCATTCTTGGGCAGAGTGTAGATACAAATGGATAAATATAATAAGAATCATTGGTAATTTTACTGCAGACTGTTTTTATCAGTAGCCTGTAGTAATGTACAGAAAGTGTGTCATATGATTTGTTCCAAAACATTGTTGTTGATTGAGTTGTGTGTGTGGGTTTTTTGTGGGTTTTCAATTTTAATGCGATCTTTGTTACAAAAGGATGTTTGTCAGATCCACATCTACATATCAGCTATATTTTAAACAGATTACTATTACACGTACCAGTAAGCCTATTCAAAGTAGATCGAGTGAAGTAACGTTCTTAGTGAATTATCATAGAACAAACATTCTTTTATTTATTGAGTGCAAAATAAACGCTAGATCTATGTGAAAGAATAAGTAAAGAAACAAACAATTTGGATTAGTATCTAGATTTTCTAGATCTAAATCTATATTATTGTCTTGTGGTCGGGTTGTAGATCTATATCTTTCAGTAGATCTACAAATCACATGGATATGCAATAGTAATAAAAAAGCTAGCCTAGATCAGGCATTGTCCACACAGGCATTGTCCTCTCGGCGTATTGCCATTTGCCTCATTCACTTCAGCCAGTCAGCCTACGAGAAAATTAGGTCATCACCGGTGACACTGCCTGTGTACTGTTAGTGTTAGTGATAGCCTTGAATCTAGCTAGATATAGATCTAGATCTAGTCTCAGTCTAGAACTACATGAAGAACTAGTTTCTAGATTTACTTTAGATCTATAATCTAGCTAAGAGTTAGATAGAGCTTGGTAGGTTCTATAGCTATATCTAGATATCTACCTAGATCTAGATCTAATGGATTCAGATTCAGTCTGATCAAAATAACAAAAAATATGATTATGATTAAATCCTTCAAGATGTACTAAATCTAGATCTAGTACTAGTCGATCCATGACAATAAAGAAAATTATAATCTAGCTCTAGCCCTAGATCTAGATATCTAAATTTAGATTTTCAATCAATAGACAGCCAAGACGGAAGACGTATATCTAGAACAGTGTTGATCGAGATAAAAATGTAGTACATGTACCATAAACTCTTTTATCTGGCTTTCAATGTCAAGGTAAGGCGTCAATCACTATATAAATGCGGAAAACTATGACGTTACCACGTCATTTTATGGATAATTATTGACCACGTGTGTTTAACGTAGAAAGCAATAGAAAAGGGCCAGAAGGGTATGATAATATGGATTTCGACATTTAAAAAGTTATGAATATAGCGTTCAGTTGGGCAGCGCTGCTATTCGAGGCAGTTTTGTGGTTCATAAAATGTCACATTAGAGGGAATTCAGTTCAGTCAGAATACAACGGCTGGTTAGAGTCATGGCCCTGAAATGTGACGTCACAAACTCTTTTGTGTCTTCATTAGGGCCTATGACAGCTATCTCGTGCACTATGCAGGGAGGGGGAGTAGTTGTAATCATGTAAAAAGTAAACGGCGAATATCAATTATCAGTCAATATCAACCAAGGCTTACAGTACACGGATTTCTTTAGCTTAAAAGCGAGTGATCTTAATTTGATGCAAGAATACTCTCTTGGTCACTAGCCTGTCGCATGTGCCGCTTGGTACCATTCACGCTTAGGTGGAGGTAGAAAAGAGTAATATTTCTTACAAACATGTTAACCCCGAGTGATACAAAGAACGATTATTATTATTAGATCAAGTCAAAATTTGATACTGGGATTACACAGGTAGGCGTGAACGTTGCTATTCCAACTTTTTAAATTATGACCTGTTCAAAACGGCGGCTTAGCTGAATGAAAATGCTACTCAAATTGTAAGGACAGGGAAACAATGAAATTTTCAATGATCAAACGTCATTTCTGATATAAAAAAAATAAATTATTTATAAAATAAAAACGATCTTGGGATCATTTAGAACATACATGCAAAATATCGTCACTCTTAGTGGCCTGGGAACAAAGCCTTTGGCGAACAAAGGACTACTAACTCAGAATTATATATATATATATATATATATATATATATATATATATATATATATATATATATATATATATATATATATATATATATATATATATATATATATATATATATATATATATATATATATATATATGGGCTATCGGCAAATAATGTAATTAGTTGAGTTAAGTTAGCGGTTTTTAATCAATGATATATATTCTTAGACTACATTCATTTGAATTTGGCAACAGTGGGGTTAAAATGTTCTTAAGATATTTGCAGACCATTAAAAATGATATATTCTGCCCAATGTTAAGTTCAGATTTGTTTCTTGTGTAGAAAGAATATATGAAAGAATTGTGGTAGATATCTACAGCTTTACAAATATCAAACAGGAAACAGTAGATGCACTTTTTATATGACTTGATTGTATTCACATATGGTGCTGAAGTTTTATTTTTACTCGAAATTGCCCTGTAAACAGCCAGGGGATCTCTTAACATGAGTATTGTGATAATTAGACGGGACCTCCTTTTTTAAAATCGGAGACGGGTGACAAAAAGGAGGTTTCCTGTGCAAATTACAACACTGTGCACATTACAAATCCCTTGGCTGTTTACAAGGCAGTCCGGGCAAATTGTAAAAAAACAAACTACCATACCCCATGAGATCACCTTAGATGTGGGTAAAATCAAATCAAATCAAAGTCTGATCATGACACTGGAAATGATTGAACGCAAGTCTGCCTGTCTAGACGCTTTGTCCACTGAACGCTGTGCCCTAGCATTAAAGGTGCATGACTTCACAATAAGCGGCTTGTCTACGCAATCCTAGTTATATGTTGCATTGTCTTCGCGGCATTCTGCATGCCTTTATGATCGAAGTCTTGAAATATATCTTTTTTACCTTTATCTTTTCTTATTTTTCTTCTTTTTATGGAAACATGGCAACCAGGCAACCCGGCAGTAAGCATTCCTGGTATTTAACTGACATAATATTTCACTGCTAAAACGTCGATATCACATTTCGTTGGAAATCAATGTGCGTAAACAGAAATGTCATTTTTTTAATAACAAAAGGAATGCTGTAAAGAGACATGGGGTGAGTGTGGGCTGGGTTTTCTGTTTTCAGATGTGTTATTTTCATGTGGAAATTGATTTTTATTTTTGTTAAGATTTTTTTTATTAGTTTCCTTTTCTTTTCTTTTCTTTCGTTTTTATTTTAAGATTTTTTTTGTTTGTTTGTTTCCTTGGCTTTGTTGCTCTTTGTGTAGTGCAAGGGAAAAACAATTTTAAAATTAAAATGTATACAAATAACTATGCGTTGTGATTTAACAATGTTTATCGATGAATTTTAAGTTTTTTTAAACTGAAACTCTAGGGTCTTTTTGTTTGTTTCTTTCTTTTAAGTAAACCCTGTCCACCATGGCGGTGATTTCAGGGTAAAGGCATGTGGAGTCATACGGCTGATTCCCCAAAGTTTTTTTTTGGTTGTTTTGGCTCAGCAAACTGCTAAACCAAACTTTTGTCCCACGTATTTCGCGCTATAGTTGTAACTTGTAGCCCATAACAGTGTTTATCTTCCCTTTTTATGCATAGCTGGCTATGCTTTTTTTTGGATGACAGATTTACTTTTTATACACGTACAGGAATATAATGTAATATATTAATACATAAATGTGTATACTGGGTATATTAATATTGAAATATATGTGTGTACACGGATTTAATAGATTGATTTATTGTTATAATCATATTTTTATCGATTCCCAAACAATAATAGTTTGATGTCGCTTTGTCGGTTGGTTGTTGTTTTGTCTTGTGTTTTGTTTTATAGGGATGGGTAGGTTCACTTTTTTTAATGCGGGATAATTTCATAGGTTATTGAAAATCTTCCAAAGAAACAAAGAAACGAAAAAGATTAATATTCAAAACAGAAAATGTAACAAAAGTAGAGAGAAAAAGTTTCAAGTTTCAAAATCATTTCATTATTGAAGTTTTATTGTCGATAACGATGATGCTGATGATGTTCTTTTCCCTATTGGGGATATTGGTGTTGCACTTTTAAGTGTGTGAATTTGTTTGTTTGTTTTGTTATGTTTACTTTCTTTTAGGGGATTCTACCTATTTATATTCAATAATGTCTCAACATAACCGAACACCCTATTTATTTTGGAAAATGGAAAAGAAAATGTTATTGACATCAATCACGCCTATATAAGAAGATTTGAACGTTTGAGAAATTATCTGTAGCACTGTCTTCTCTCTGTCATTTGCCCCTGTCTATAAGATATATCTCTATTTTCTCTCTTTCATTTGTTGTTAACGAGCAAAGCTTAATTAAGCAGCTTCATTTCTGTACTCTTAATCAGCGTTACGTAAAATACGGTACGCGAGCCATCGTCTGCCGGTACGTGGAGATTGAGAATATGGCCAGTTTTTTTTCTCACTAAGACTACTAAGAGTACTATACTACGAGGGTCACTAGTTAAGTGCCCAGCACCGGATAGAAGAAGTAAAGTGTTAGAGTTAGAGCCATGATTTTTCAACACCACATAAAGCATCCTTTTTGTGTTGGAGGTGGGTGGGGGGGGATCCCGTGAGTTTACTATGGTGGATAAAATAGATGAAATTGTGACGTCATATCACAATGACTACGATATCGACAATGGAGCTTGATCGACGTGATGTTCGAGTTATGATTTATTTTAACTTTTTAAAAGGGGATAAAGATTTGAGTTTGCTTTGAACTTTGCTATAAAAAAATTGAGGGCAACTGTTCCATCAAAATAATGTTTATGCATTTGAAGGTGACAATATTCAGCCACACCTCAGAAATGTGTCAGTGTCAGAATTGCTTTTTGGCTCTTGATTCAGGCTTCAGACTTTGCATACAAGCTCTAAAAGAGAGTGCTTTGCAAAGTGAGTATGTGAAGGGACACCATTATTCCTTCTTTCCATCCCAGGTATTTAACCAGTGAACCTCGGGCCTCGTTTCGCTCACCGGTCCGTGGCACGTTGATTGAATACAAAAGGAATGCCGGTGCGCCACATCAGATAGTTTGAGAGGCACTGCACTTGATTATTCAGGAATGGTACAAAGGAGCCACAGGGAGGAAGTCAAAGGTGAAAAAAACGACAATGAGTGACAACTCCATCAATGCAGACAGAACAAACACGTGACGTTTCGGGTATAACCCTTCGTCAGACAACAAACGAGATATATCTAGAATCTAGATCTAGATCTAAACACTAATTAAGGCGTTCCGCAATGTGATGTCAGAAGAAAACCAGAAAGGGGGAAGAAAGAAAGAAAGACGGTGATGATAAGAAGAATGAGTAGAAGGGAAAGTGAAGAATATATAGGAGCGAGAATGGGAAGGTTTAGATCTAGAATGAAATAAAAAATGAAAATAAGTAAGTAATAAAAGGTGTGAGAGAGAGAGATAGATAGAAGGATAGAGAAGAAAGAAGAAAGAAGAGAAAGAAAGAGAGAGAAAGAGAGATAGAGAGGGGAAAAGAAGAAAGAAGGAAATAAAGAAAGAGAGAGGTGTGATTATGAGAAACAAGAACGAAAGAAGAGGATAAGACTAGATCTATATCTCACTGGGTCTAGAAAGAAGAAATGATAGAAAATGAATGAAGGGAAGTATCAAGACAAAATGTTTACAATAAAGGTGCGAAATGTATACAACTTACAAATATATCGATTCAATTAAAGGGATAGAGCAAATGACTTATCTGAAATGCCAGATAGCACTAGCAGATAGCGATAGCAATAACGGTTATACCCGAAACGTCACGTGTTTGTTCTGTCTTTATTTGGGGAGTTGTCACTTATTGTTGATTATTCAGGGTGGCGTTCAGTCGCCAGATGCCGTGCAAGACTGCCTTGCATGTCTACCATGACGTGATTGGCGGCTATTATTGATGCTCAGATTGTCATCCAATCAGGATATCAGATCGCAAAGTAGCATAACAAGGCACCGGAAGACTGAATGCCGCCCTATCCTTACTATCGGTAGTTAGCTCGGTTGGTAGCACGTTTTCTTTTCATGGCGATGCGACGGGTGCCAATGCAGAGGTCGAGGGCTCAATCCTCATGGAGGCCAAGGTTTTTTTCTGTCTACTCCTTGTATTTGTCTCGACTCTGTTCCTATGGGGCTTTAATAATAATAGTATTCAATGCCATTTACGTCACTTACTATGAGTATAGAATTATTCTATGATGACACATTATGTACTCATGTAAAATTAGAAAATATATTTTATTAGAGATTATGATTGAATCATCATGCTGTCATCATTACTGTAATCATCCCGACAAATTTTTACTTTTCGCTTTGCTGATAAATGTACCACAAAATCAATTAGTATCGTATTAATGACTTTGTAATAAAATTGTCTGTTCATATTTTGATGAAAAGAGTGGATGCAATATTCTTGCTGCAAAAATAGGTTCACCTCTCAAAAGTTCATGGTTTATGCCTGGGGCTTTTCCATTCTTTAGAGTTTTAATAGCTACTGTTTTTTCATTTAAGCTAGGTCATTCTATACTTATATTCGAATCTTCTTGTGCTCTCCAATGCTTGATTTTGTTGGAGAGGGTGGCCTGTCTAAAATTTCCATAAAATATTCTATCCATCTGGCATCTTTTTCAGCCTCTGTCGTGAGAGCTCTCCTTGTTTATTTGTAATACTAGGCGGATCTTAAGTTCCTTGATATTTTCCACTGATTACTTGTGCAATTTTATAAATTCTACCTTGGTCTCTCATTCGTGATGCTTCTTCTGCTTTGTTGGTAAGTCTGTCCAAGAATGATCTTTTGTCTCGTCTTGCACTCCTTTTGACTTCCTTTTTTATTTCCTGGTATTGAGTTGACAATCTTTCTTTCAATCTGCTTGATTTTGCATCAAGTATTTTCTTCTTAATTTCCTTCCTCTTTCAATTGTTTTACATGTTTCATTTGATAGCCATTCTTTCCTTTTGTGTCTTTTTGTTCCTAAGCATGTTTTAGCTGTCTCTAAGTAAACATGTTGATAGTGTTCCATCTGCTGTTGATTTCATTTCCATCACATGGTTTGTCATCATCCATATCAGTCAGCACCTGAAACCTATTCTTCAAGCTTATCATAAAAGTTTTGGCTGTATTAGGATCTTTAAATTTGTCCATGTCGTATCGTTCTCTGCCTTTTCCTGTTGTATTTGACTTTCTCGGTTTAATTTTTTAGATTTGCAACCACTATATGGTGGTCATTTCCAACGTCAGCTCCTCTTTTTTCTTTCACATCAAGAAGGGATCTTCCCCATGTTCCATTTATGAGAAGATGATCGATCTGGTTTTCTATCTCTTCTATTTGGTGAACACCATGCAAACTTGTGAATCTCTAATGAGGAAACAGAGTCCCCTCTAATAACAAAATCGTTAGTGTTGCAAAAGTCCAATAGGTCTACAATATTTTTCATATTTTAAGTACAATACTGTATACAATTTGCAAAGAACTCGATTCTTCATTCCACATGGGGATAACATTTATATAAAGTTTTGTCGTTGCAACCGAAGCCATTTAAAACATACTGAACAATCTCTCTATGTTTAAGTACGGTAATCATTATGATATCGCTTTTAAATCAACAGTGAATTAATCGATATCCGGTTCAAGATAATAGGGAGGCACATACACAAACATTATTCCAAGGCATGTGAAAAATTCAGGATTTGGGAGACGGGGGGGGGGGGATGCGTGCGTGGAAAGGTGAGACATACAGTCGACCGCCAGTTATCCGACATGCTCAGGTATCCGATACACTGACATGGGAACAAATAAATATCTCTATTTTTCAAACATTTGAAGCCTCTTTTGCACGTATGCGCTAGGATAATCTTAATCATTATTATTATTATTATTATTATTATTATTATTATTATTATTATTATTATTATCATTATTATTATCATTATTATTATTATATCATTATTATTAGTATTATTATTATTATTATTATTATTATTATTATCATTATAATTATCATTATTATCACTATTATCATCATTATTATTATTATATTACTATCATTATTATTATTATTATTATCATTATTATTATCATTATTAGTAGTAGTAGTAGTAGTAGTAGTAGTAGTAGTAGTAGTAGTAGTAGTAATAGTAGTAGTAGTAGTAGTAGTAGTAGTAGTAGTAGTAGTAGTAGTAGTAGTAGTAGTAGTAGTAGTACTATTATCATTATCATCATTATTATTGTTATTATTATCATTATCATTATTATTATTACTATTATTATTGTTTATTATTATATTACTATTATTATTATTGTTATTATTATTATTATTATTATTATTATTATTATTATTATTATTTATTATTATTATTATTATTATTATTATAGTAGCAGCCGTCCATTCCTACTGTGCACAGTAGCAGTCGTTCATTTGGGTTTGAAGTACCAGCTACTGGTACCCACAGCTTCATTTCACATCCTTCAAATCGTACATGTAACTTCCTTTTAGTTCCTAGTCTAGTCATGTTCTTCATATCATTTTGGTGGGAGAATTCAGTGGAAGGCAAAAATGTGTTTCCACCTGTGTTAAAAACGACTGAACGCTTTTATCACATTTAAAATACAGTACCGTACATGTAACAATAATATGAAACTTTGCAAGAATTTCTAACACAAAAAAGATAGCAACATTTCACTGTACCCTGTAACATGAATTTTGAACAGCCCAAATAAATGTGACAAATTCCTTCATATGTCACAAATCGTAACATAACATTAACAGTAATCGCAAAGTATTTTCCCGTTACTTTTTTATTTACTTTCGTTGTTTTGGGTTGTTTTTTTTTAAATAAATCTTTTTGGAGTGGCTTTCTGCTTACAACAAACCCCCCCACACACCTTTTTTTGTCAACTACTGGGTCTCTAGTTCTAAAGTTGAAATATTCCAAATATTGCTGTGAAAACATTTGAAACCATCCTTGTTCATTCACACATTTATGTAAGTTTGTCACACAATGATCACAATTTCAATGTACATACAAATAGTGTTTGTCCGTAACTAAAACTAAACAGAACAACAATGAGCAAGACGTCAAATAGTGGCACAAGCAAGTAATATGGATATCAGACACACGTCACATTCAAGCAAAATATCATCACTATGCGAACACATTGGCCCCAAGTCAGACTAGAGCCAAAATGAAACTGATTCATTTCAACACTCCTCATCCTATGCTCTATCATCAAAGTAAACGAGGATAAAATACGCTATGGCATTCCTGACCTATCACTGATGTTCCATGATGGCTTATGTCACTGGCTAAGCAAGGCCAAAAAGAGCATTTTTTCCCACTTATCTCAAAACCATGAAAAACAACTTGGGCCAAACTATTAGCACGTTGACGATATCTTTCATCAGTGCCAAGTAAGCCTACGTGTATGAAGCCTTTATTCCTTCAATGCGCTCAATTTAAAATTTCTTTTTCATTCATTACATTCATTTTTATCCTCAGGATAACCATTCTCCAAACTATCATCAGCCATTCTTTCCTCCTACAAAACATTTCCAAATGATAAGCCATTCTTTCCCCCTACAAAACATTTCCAAATGATAAGCCATTCTTTCCTCCTACAAAACATTTCCAAATGATAAGCCATTCTTTCCTTCTACAAAACATTTCCAAATGATAAGCCATTCTTTCCCCCTACAAAACATTTCCAAATGATAAGCCATTCTTTCCCCCTACAAAACATTTCCAAATGATAAGCCATTCTTTCCCCCTACAAAACATTTCAAATGATAAGCCATTCTTTCCCCCTACAAAACATTTCAAAATGATAAGCCCTTCTTTCTTCTTCAAAATATTTCCAAATGATAAGCCCTTCTTTCCTCCTACAAAATATTTCCAAATGATAAGCCATTCTTTCCTCCTACAAAACATTTCCAAATGACAACCCCCACCACCCAAAAGAAAATAAAGATATGGCTTGAGT
>JAXRKP010000139.1:20000-107500 GCA_037039925.1 Doris montereyensis
TTTGGAGGCATCAATCTGTATAGAGGGAATGAGAAATTCTATGAAGAAATCGTCATGCCCTTGATTCGACTGCTGGATGCAGAAACGGCCCACAACTTCAGTATTAAGGTGGCACAGTACAAATTGGTGCCAAAGCCCCAATTTGCTGACCCACCCTGTTTAGTAAGTTGAAGTGTCAAATCCTACATGTGTAGCCGTTAAAAGTGGGCATGGATATGCAAATATGATTTACAGCACTACAGCAGTGTGCATGTCTTGATGATAAAAAGAGAACAGTAGATGTTATGAGAGAAGTTGGTCAGTATGCTAACATTTTTCTTATGTCATTTTTAGTTGTTTTGAGAAAAGTGAGACAAACATTTTTTGGCCTCGTGAAAATTTTCCCGTTTGTTCCTATCAATTTAATTTACATGTAGGCGTAATGGGCATGGTGTAATGAGTTGAAATATGTCGTTTTTTTCCTGACGCTTCCGGTTGCCATGGAAATGGTGGCCATCTTGGATTTTGCCCCCAAATTTCACCAACTTCAATATTTATAGGCTTTTTCACTTTTCAACACATTTGTTTCAAACTTGGCACACGCCTTATTTGATAAAATATCTAAATTTAGTGAGATCGGATTTTTGTTTCATTGATAAGTTTTGATTTTATGAGTTTTTGAAAATAGCATTTGAGAACAACCAAAAATATACAAAAATATTGTACAAAAATTTCAATTTTTCCAAAGCTATAATACATATAAAAAAGGCATTTTATCATTTCTTTTTTTTCCTCCACTCATCATCCATACCAAATTTCATGAAGATATGTTGAGAAATTAAAAAAAAAAAAGATAGGAAATAATGAACAAAAAAGGACGTTTTGAGAAAATCGTATTTTCTCTTATTTTCTGTTATTTGAATACATTTTTCTCCCATAAACCTCAGAAAAGAGTAGGATAATACTTTGAAACATCATAAAACCTTGAGAGGCTCTCAACTACTTCTTATTGACTCTGTTTCAAGTGCTCCAGCACCGTTTTACTCATTTTGAGATGGTGCCTTTTGTTAATAAGTGCGCAGAATATGTTCCGTAACTTCTGGCTGATCTAAGGCAATATTCATAAAAGATTCTCAAATAAGGTTGTTTTGGATAGTGTTTTTTGATTACCATGCGGAGATGGCTTTGAAAAACTTCAGTCTTGCTAAGAAGCCTGTTTTTCTATTGTCATTAGGCTCAACTCTTTCGAATAAAACAAAATTAAAATTCAGATCGGTAATGCCGCGTTTCTCTCTACCTGGAACATGTACATTATGCTATAGGCCTAGAATGTCTGCTTATCCTGCAGAGCCAACAGCAGGCTCTTTGATGTGTCAACTCCAGACACTCACCAGATGATCGACACCTATGGTTCGCATATGCATCGTAACGCCTGCTGACCTTTGCCGTCAGTGGAGCATCTCGACCAGATATCGACGGAAACTAGAAGCATATTTTCCTAGAAACGTATTTTCATTGATAATGGTCTGGATTAATATTGACTTAGGCCAAACTGTTTGATTCAAAGATTACTTAGTTTTGTGACCAGTAGGAAAACAGAAGAGAAATACAATTTTAAAGAATTGTACTCTTGTTTTATTCTTCCTCTTCTTTATCACCCCTCTTCCCTCCTCTTTTGAGTCTTGAGCTCTAGACCTAAGGATCTGACTGATTAGCGTTACACAATGGTTATCTTGTTTATACCTAATGTTTTCGATTATGGGGCGGAGAGGAGACGACTTTATATTTCATTTGTACCAAAACTTTCCACTCGCCAGAAAACGAGAGTGTGGGACAGGGAATTTCCCAATCCCATCGGCTTGGCTGCTGGCTTTGACAAGCAAGGTCAGGCCGTTGACGGTCTGCTCAAATGTGGCTTTGGCTTTGTGGAAGTTGGCAGCGTTACCCACAGCCTCAAATTGGAAATCCCAGACCACGAGTCTTTCGTCTCACAGAGGACAAGGCTGTTATCAACAGGTTGTGTTGAGGCAAACTGCAGAATTGTCTTTCTTTCCTTCTTCATTAGTTTTCATTCGGTGTAGTATTGGTAGAATTGTCATTGATACAAATAGAATTTACATGTTTCCATGGGTACAATGTCTCAGGAGTAAAACTGGTCTGACAAAGGGATTGAGATACAGAATTAATGAGTTAAAATTTGTGTACTAAATTTTTAATCAATACAATTTCACCATTAGATCGGAAAGATTAGTTCCCCTGACCCAATATTATAAAAGAAGAATTGACCATGTTTTTAAATCTTGAGAGTAAATGGGAATTTAATTTTTTGTTGTTGCTTGTATAGATATCTGTCAAATCTATTTTTCAAGGTATTTTATTATTTTGTTTTTATTTAGGGACAGAGGATTATTTTGTTTGATTTTTTGTAGTTGATTTTCTAAAATGATTTAAATTGTGTGTCTGGCATCAGTGGTCTAGTAATAGATAGTACGATTTTAAACTGTAAATATGTGAGTTTAAATCCTGGGTTTGTCAGAGCCAACATTGTATCTTTGAAAAAAGATACTGAGTGTGTGTCTTCTTTCACAACTTCCACTTACAAATGGGTACCGAGAAAGGTTGGATTTGATTTGATTTTACCCACATCCACAACTAAGGCGATCTCTGGGTTTTGGTTGGATTTTTAGTTTTGCCCTGATTGCCCTGCAAACAACCAAGGGATCTTTAACATGTACAGAGTGTTGTATTCTGTACATGTGAACTCCTTTTATCATTTCGTCTTCGAGGGAACTAGGTGTCGATCTTCTTACCGGGAACAGGGGGTGGGTTTAGTTTTACCCAAAAGACTAAAAAAAAAGTGTTCAACCTGCCAGGGCTCGAACTCCTGACTTTCTGCTTGAGAGGCTGACACCTTGCCTCTGGAACACTGTGTCTCCTATGGGGGGAAGGGGGGGGGACTTGGTAGTCTAGAGGCAAGGTGTCAGTCTCTCAAGAAGATAAGCGGCGTCAGCAATTGAAAAATGTTCTTGAGTTTGATTTTTTTTTATAGCAAAATCACCCCCACCCCCGGTCCAGGTAGGTGGATTGCCACCTAGTCCCATCGGAGACAGCCGATAACAAGGAGGTCCCGTATGCGGATCACAACACTTTGTGCACGTTAAAGATCCCTAGGCTGTTTACCATGCAGTCCTGGCAAAGTTAAACATCCTACCAAAAACCCCCAGAGATCAGCTTAGTCGTGGATGTGGGTAAATCAAGTCAAGTCCCCCGCCATAGCTTGGATTGTATTTTTTTAGAAAGATACCGAGTGTGTCTTCTTTCACTGCCTCCAGTCACAAATCGATCAGATATAGCTAGGAGGCAAAGCCTGCCAAAGACCCGTATCAACAGAGTGAAAAAAAGCAGGCTGAACTCTTGCACTTGTGTGCCCTTTTATTTTTGTTTTGTTAATGTAGAAACGAAAAAGATTAGTCAACTTGTCATCATCAAAACTATTTATTTTCATTGTATGAGCACACACACACAACACTTGCTATTTCTACTGACATCAGAAACTAAGAGGCGTTGTTGTAGCTGAACTGTAGTGTTATGAGCTGGTAGTCACGGTGACACTGGTTTAACTTTAAGCCCCACAGTTGGCACAGGTGCGGGTTTTTTCTCACAACGTTGTACTCATAGGAAAGGTACCTCACTCTACTTCACTCCCACTTGACTCAGGTGTGAATGAGTACCCAACTATAAGTAGAGGAAGGTCTTGTCAGAGCGTTAGTGTGAAGTGCCTAATTTAATAGGCTTCTGTACTGTATGCTCTCCCGGGAGTTGAGAAGGACTTTGAATGAGACTGTTTGTTGGGGGGTAAACGATGTACAGGTGAGCCTGCAATTGTGCTTGGGGATTCAGACTATAAGGTCATCTTTATATTTGTCTTTTGATAATTTCTGTTAACATCAGACGTATTTTTAGATGTTGTGAAATGGAACTTTTGGAGATGGTTTCGGTTGTGTTGGAGTTTAAAGTGGACTGATAGTTGTTGTTGCAGATTTTCAGGAAATTGATAATATCTACAGTATGTTGAATACTTAAAAAGAGGGTTGGCAGATTTTCAGGAAATTGACAATACTATAAACTACACAGAAGGCGTCCGTCCGCTCTTTGTTGATAATGCTGAAGATTGTTTGAAAAGCTTCCTTCTTTCTTTAATTTCGTTGTGAAAACATATTGTTTTAAATAACGTGTTTATAACATGTATGCATGTCTTCAATCATTTCAGGTATGGATTTAACAGCGATGGCCATGATCTTGTGTATGAAAGGCTTGATGACAGAAACAAGAAATCAACATCAGTAGGTCAGTGACAACAATATTTATGTGGGCAGTGGTAGAACATATTATGTATGATGGCGCCTAAAAGAGCTTGTCTGTTTAGTCAGTATGAATGATGATCACCAGGTCTGGCTTCAAATGCTTGTGTTGGCAGGCAATTGCTTGTAGCGGGGGTCATATTATGTAACAAGACTGGTACGGATCCGGCTGCTTCTTTATGTGAAGCCCATAGAGCCAGAGCGTGTCCAGTTTTCATTAGCATGAAAGTGATAATAATCACCTCTTGGACAGGACACATGTCTGACGCAGGTTTTACTCCCAAGCCATTTGCACCTGGGTAGAGTTGGGAAAATGCGTTTTAAGTATCTTTCCCAAGGAACACTACGGCAGATCTAGCTTTGCTAGAATTGAACCGGGACGTTATGTCATGATGATGCCCAGTCCAGCAGCCTAACTGCCCGACCACCGCGCCACATCTGCTCTTTATGAAGATTGACACAGGTGCATGTCAAAGGACTGTATTAAGAACTATGCTCTTTCTCTCTCTCTCTCTCTCTCTCTCTCTCTCTCTCTCTCTCTCTCTCTCTCTCTCTCTCTCTCTCTCTCTCTCTCTCTCTCTCTCTCTCTCTCTCTCTCTCTCTCTCTCTCTCTCTATCTCTATCTATCTATCTATCTATCTATTTCTTCATTGTTACAAATACCACAACTGTTGAACCGTGACGACCTAAATTGTCACCCTCTTTGCCTGAAAATGATAGGAATAGCCAGAATATGAAACCTGCATATAATTCAATTGTTACAGTATCTATGCTATACACTTTGAGTGTCAGTATATTATGCAATACTCATTGTTCATTGTATGTACACGAACCAGTTATCTACAAAGCTATTCTCGCCAAGACAAATGTCTTCATTTAAATACCAGGTAACACTTATCCACACACCTATCTTGGTGAAAGGAGAAACATGCTTAACCAGAATTTCTGGACAGAGACGGAAAATCTTAAAGATTCTGATTCAACGTGGATGAAAAAATATTCCCCAAATGGCACTATCGCAAAGGTAAAATACCATGTGTGCATTCTATAGTTGGCCTCCATGTTGATATGATTTGATTTTTGTTTCTTGCGAAGAGGCCATCAGCTTTCTTTGGTATGAATGTTACTTTGTTTCCACACCTTAGGCAAGCCTACATTAACCCTTTCGTGTCGACATTAAGCGGCCGCCATCTCGCTCTGTACATTCAACTTCCTCTCCGCTTTGTTTACAATTTTTCTGACTTCCTGCCAGCTGATATTCACAAAAGAATGCGGATCGGTCTTCACTTTCTCGCCACTAGCCTCAGTTGGTCACATGAAGCGGCCCTGACCTTTGATCTTGTATTCTATTCTAAATCTAGAATAATAGCATCATTTATGTGACCAATTAGAGCTAACAAAAAGACATTTAAACAATGTGGGCATGTATTGTCAGGTGTCAGTTAATAATAATAATATAATTCATTTCTATAGCGTCCACTCCCATCTTACGACAGCTCTAGGTGCATTTATACATACAGTAAAAAACATGAGCAATGTATATATACAAAATAAATAATTAAATAAATTAATCAATCAATCAATAAATAAATAAGTAAATAACAAAATGTATCCCTCCAGAACGTATGAAACAAGGAGCACAGATCAATTAGTAAGAGTAACAAGTAATCGAGCTGAGACAGCTGAAGATGTAGATATCTCAATGGAAGAACTTCAAACAGCTAAAAGAAAAAGTGAAATTAGAAACCCCAGGAGCAGATCAAGTTTATCTAGAAATGATTAAAAACTAAGGGAGAGAGGCAGACAAACTACAATATGTGATATGTCAACAAGCATGGAAGTCCAAATAGGTGCCAGACGACTGGAATAAGGGAATGGTAGTACCAATACACAAGAAAGGATCAACTATGGAATGCTCAAACTATAGAGGGATATCACTACTTAGCATATCAGGAAAAGTGTATGCCAGGATTCTGGAATGTGAGACTAAGGAAAGAGTAGAGGATCAGATTGAAGAACACCAGGAAGAAGTGTACAAGACCACATATTTACAATTAGACAATAATAGAAAAATTCCTTTGAGAGAAACATTGACTTGCACCTGTGTTTTATTGACTTAGAAAAGGCATTTGATACTGTGAGGAGGGACGAACTATGGCATTTCTTAAAAGAATACAATGTAGAGCAAAATTTAAAAGAAGCCATTAAAAGTTTTTACAATAAACCAGCCTGTGCAGTGAGAGTAGCTGGAAATGTATCTGAAGAATTTGATGTAGATTTAGGAGTAAGACAGGGTTGTATCTTAAGTCCTCTTTTGTTTATCACATTTATGGATTCAGTCGCATAGGCATCTTCGAAAATTAATGTAGGTGTGTGGAAGCTCAAACCAGTAAATGTATCAGTGCTTTCATTTGCTGGTGGTTTGGTTCTGTTTGGAGGTTCAGAAAAGGACCTCCAGTCAAATATCAACATAAGGCATAATGAGATAAATAAAGAGGAATGAGAGTGGATGCAAAGAGGGCCAAAACAATACTAGTAACTAGGGAAGCTAAAACACAAAATCTTAGATTAGGTAGGGGGAATTGAGAACAAGGTCAAAGCTACAATTACTTAGGAGTAATGATTAACTCAGAGGGAAAACTGAGGGAAGAAATCGGCCAGAGAATCAAGGGCAAGTGCAGTGTATAACCATCTGGAAAGGCATTTGTGGGTAAACAAAAACCAAAATGGCAGTATACAACACAGTTTATTATTCCTACTCTCCTCTATGGCAGTGAAACCTGGACATTGGACAGTGGGGGAGTGCAGTAGAGTGCATATGGATGAGGTGAAGTGTATAAGAAGAGTACGGTAGTTAGGGAAAACTAAAAGAGACACAACAATGAGAGACCAGACCAGGGCAGATGGCATAAAAAACTAAGGGAAATGAATCAACTGAGGTGGTTTGGGCATGTTAACAGAATGAATGACAATAGAATAGCTAAATCAGTATACAGTGCTAAAACTCAAGGTAAAAGAGCAAAAGACAGAAGACATAAAGAGGCATTAACGCAAGAAATTTAACTTTCACGGAAGGAAACAGAAAATGTCAGGGCAGGGCAGCCTGGAGAAAGATGATTTCGGGCATCTAAAACCCATACACCGGAAGGTAGAATGGGAGCTGATAAATAAATAAATTCATGAAAGCATAATATCATTTATAAAGTTGTATGGTACATGAATTAAAATCACATAATTAAAACAATTACTTTTCTTCTAAGAAGCATACGCATGAGATATATGTTTTGAGATGTTTTTAAAGGTGTCTTCCGGCGTGTCAAACATAGATCGTATTGCCAGCAGAAGAGCATTCCAGACGTGAGGACCTTCATATTTAAAAAGAGCGCGGTGACAGTGTTGTCAGGCTTTTCTTTGGGGAAATGCTTAACAGATATTGATTTGTAGATCTCAGTTGGCGAGATGGAACGTAACCAGAGATCAAGTCATTTAAATAATTTGGAGCTCTATCAGTTTTTAGATTTGTGACACAATGTTGCAATTTTGTATATTATTCATTTATCAATCGGGAGCCAATGCAGAGACATGAACATAGGGGTAATGTGTTCATATGTCTGTCGCTTTAAACTTTCAGTGGGAGTTTGTCGGTTTAGACGCTAAAGGGTTATAGAATGTTTTCTATTGTATTTGAGCCGTGTTCTTTTTTCTTCTTTTTCGTCTTTTTTTTGTGGTGGTTTTGTCATCCTACAAGGCTTTTGTTGAGAGTTTGTTTCTTTTGAGTTTTATTATATTTGTTTATGACAATGTCTTTTTTTCTTTCATACACTGATAGATAGGCACTTGGTTAATTAGGGACTTGGTACAGGAAATGAACAAAAACTGTGAAAAATATAAATATTGCATACATAGAGATAAACAGAGAGAGTCAAGCGGATAATAGAGAGAAAGACAATAAGATAGACAGTCAAATAGACTTATGAGAAAAAGAAAGATTATTAGATGGATCTTATGACAAATTCTAAAAAAAAAAATGATTGGCATTATTCTGTGTAAAGGTAAAAATCAGGTTAAAAAAGACCTGGAAAGGAATTTGATGAATCATAAATATATCAGCTTGAAACTATTAAATATATTCCTTGTTGATAAATGTCACAGGTTTGCACATCGCTACCAGTATCTGATTTCATACTATGAAGCACATGATTGAATCACATTTTTTTCTTTGATTTTCTTAAAATGTTGCTATAGGTTTCAGTGTTATGTTTCTAACCGTTTGGGAAGATATAATATTTGTAGATTTATGACTAATGTCTGTGGTCTTGTAATATCTGAAGTCCTTATGGTAAGAGTAAAAAGTGTGAGTGGATATGGTAGTGTCAATTGTCTTAGTGTATATATATATGTTAACAATACTTCAGGCAAAGTTTGCAAACATAGACACACACACACACACACACACAGCTTTTCACAGGGTTAAGAATGCATGCATATTATATTCTCATATGCAAAGGTTAAAATGTTCATACACGTCATAGTGCACGTGTGAATGATTAATTTTAAGTTAGATCTCAAGTCATCTTAAGCCGATATGATGGAAGGGCTGGAGGGAGATATTGAGATCAGATCATGCTGTTATACAATTATACACTATACAGATGATTTAGCAATGGCTACACATGGCTACATGCTTACATACGCATTACACACATATTATATACATATTCACATGCACACGTACATTTAGTACGTCTCTCTAATCTCTCCCACACATGAACTTCTGGACTTCTGGTCAACAGTATTGCAACGTCTCTTTCTTTCGTTTTGTTCTCTGTCACTATCTATCATCTTGAGATTTTTCGCAAGCCCCAAAACTTTCAAAGAATAGTCAAGTCGTCGTTCTGTAAGCCCCCAGTCACCACTCCATAATAATTGTAAAATACTATTCCATATTTTTATTGCATTCTGCACAGAGAGGAATCATGGGCGTCAACTTAGGAAAGAACAAAATGTCGCCAGATGCCGTTGACGACTACATCCGTGGTGTCAACAGGTTTGGCCCCCTGGCAGATTACCTGGTCATCAACGTGTCCAGTCCCAACACACCAGGGCTGAGAGACATGCAGAGACAAGGTGTGTTGGCAGCCTTGCTGGATAAGGTGACTTGACAAAAACATTTTATATGCATTGTGTAGGATGTGTTAGGTTTTTAAAAATTTGATTTGATTTATCCACAACTAAGATGATCAGGGGCCACCTGAATAATTTTTGCTTTTGAGTTTAGGTTCTTGCTTTTAGTATGTGAGTGACTGTCAAAGTACTGTCATCCTATATCTTTGAAAAGTTTGTAGCGTCCTTGGTTGCCATAGAAATGGCCTCCATCTTAGATTTTGACTCGTTTCAAAATCTATCTCTCCCTTAAGTATGAGTAAAATCACTCAAAACTTGTACAGATCGTCTTTTCCATTCAATATCTAAAGAGTGATGTCAGATTTTCGATATTTTGGATAGTTTTTTTAATGAATTTTGAAAATACTATATATCGTGAATGTACAAAAACGGCATTTTTATAACAAAAATAAAATAATTCTCAAAAAGTTTACAATATGTTTTTTAAAGCAGACGTCATTCTATTAACATTGACAAGAGGAACATGTGTGCCAAGTATAATATGAATCGTTCCGTAAATAACGGAGGAGATAGAATTTTAGTGTGGGAAAACGACATTTCGAAAAAATGCAAGTAAAAAAATCAAAAGAAAAATAACACAAAACAAATGCTTCAGACGGTTTTCTCTTGTTGTAACCGCCCCTTACTGTTTCAACAGTCTCTGGCATTGCTACTACTAGGTTTAGATGTGCACTGTTGTGAAAACAGACGTTGAAATGACCAGTTTTTTTTTTTTATATCCTATGCTTGTGCGTGTGTTTACATACACACTGATGCACAACGCCTCTTATATTACACAGCGGCGGGCTGCCAGCGTCGATCAGAATCGGCAGAAATTAGAGTCAAAGTCGGTTTTTGCCGTATTTGGCGATTAACCGCCAATATATGGGCTTTTACTGCCATTTTCTCAGCCAGTGTTAGGGTAATTTACGTCAAAATTTTGAATGTTTTTACCTACCTCGCCTACAAAATATTTTGTAAAAATAAATTTATGTCATATGGACATTTTTCTGCCATGAACTTGTAGATAAATGATCGTTCTACCTGAATGTGCAAAGAACAGAAAATCAACCTTTTGGTCCAAAAAGTCCAGTTTAGGATTTCTAAAAAATAAATATTTTTGACTGGGATCATTGCATTTCTTTCTACAGGTTGTGGAAGAGAGGAATAAATTGAACCCCAAACCTCCGTTGCTGGTCAAAATAAGTCCGGACTTGTCAGATTCGAAAAGAAAGATATTGCAGTTGTTGTGACAAGGCCACAGGTGAGATCTGCATTTAACTCACACGCTCTCAAGTGATTGGTATTGAAAAAGTTTTTTAAAATAAAGTTCCCTCACGGTCCCTAATCATCCCGGTTTCTCTAACGTGGAGGTGATAACATACACCTCCTGAACAGGACGCTAGTCTGTCCAGGTTTTACTCCCAAGCTGTCCTAGCCAGACCTGAATTTCTGGAAAAACGGAAATTAAGCTGTTTTCAAATACTGGTTCCGGGTTTCCTGTATGATCTTCTTGAATCGCTGGCCGACAGGCCTGGAAACCTGGCGATTATCGATACCAGGGATGGCCGTTGATTCACTTCCTTTTACTTTTCTTTGGCTTTCAACCCGGAAATCGGGCGATTATCGATGCCAAGGTTTGCCGTTGATTCACTTTCCTTTCACTTTTCTTTGACTTTTGACCCGGATGTTTTATGATGCACGGGATAAGGGCCTTTGTGGATTTAATTTTGAATGAAGAACTCCTACTAGATCTAGTTCTAGTCAGTTACAGTCAGTTGCAAAGAGACGTTGTGTCAGTCAACAAGTGGATTTAAAAGTCATATTTCTTTGGTATAGTGACGATTTTCCTGAATTTAAATTCCTGAACTGCTCTGTATTGTTGGTAAAAACAAATTTCATTGGATTTATTGTGTTTATGGCTATATTCTACAGCTGTTCTAGGTCTTAATAATATATAAAGCTAGCTATCTATAATCTAGAGATCTAGACTAGATCTATCTAGAAAAGTCTAGAAAGATGAAATTTCTTGGTGTGGGTAGTGTCACCGACGTGGTTGATGCGGGGGTGAAAAATCTGTGGGGTGGCATTGGCTCGACTCAGCCTACTACTGGTGATACTACCCCAGCTAGCAACCATCTCCAACGCCAGGCTCAGTCCAGCCACTCGTCTCAGCCTACTACTGGTAATACTACTCCAGCCCCATCTAGCAACCATCTCCACCAAAGCCAGGCTCAGTCCAGACACCATCTAGTCAGTCCAGCCACTAGTCTGCTACTGCTACTACTATTTCCAATTCCTCAAATTTGACATCTTTAGCAAACTTCTTTTTTTTAAACCCAGGACTTAGCATGACAAATAAAAAGGGGGAGGGGGGGGTGTGGCTGGTATCTAAGACTGTGGACAGCAAACCGTTCATATTGTTATCATTATATCAATTATTGTTTTATAAAGTATGTATTCTGCATACTATAATTTGGAGTTTGGATGGCAGTTGACATATTGGCATGTTGACACTTTATTATACATGGAGTGGCAGTTGGCATGTTATGGACATGTATTGGCAGTTGACATGTTGGCATGTTGACACTTTATACATGGAGTGGCAGTTGGCATATTATACATGTTGACACTTTATACATGGAGTGGAGTTGGCATGTTGACATATTGACCCTTTATTCCAGTTGAGTGGCAGTTGGCATGTTTTATATGGAAGTTGACATGTTGACACTTTATACATGGAGTGGCATGACATGTGCATGGGTGACAGTTGACATGTTGACACTTTATACATGGAGTGGCAGTTGACATGTTGACACTTTATACATGGAGTGGCATTGGCATGTTGACATGTTGACATGTTGACACTTTATACATTGGCAGTTGACATGGTTGACAGTTGGCACTTTATACATGGAGTGGCAGTTGACATGTTGACACTTTATACATGGAGTGGCAGTTGGCCATGTTGACACTTTATACATGGAGTGGCAGTTCTTGACACTACAGGATCTGACAGTGACAGTTGGGTGCTCTTATCCGTTATTCTGTTACATTTTATAATCCATCAAATTGCATATATATACTCATTTAATGTAAGTCCTCCGTTTGAGAAGTTAAGGTGGATATAGGCCAGGTCAACAACTTTCAGGAATTTTGATCAGGCCCGAATCAAAATTTCAGGGAATTTGAATGTGATTGACTTTCACCCCTGGTCCTGGTACCCGTTTGCGCTTGGGTCAAGTGGGGGAAATACGTGTCAAGTGTTTTCCTAAGGAACATCATTCGGACCTAGCATTGATAGGATTTAAACCCAGGACCTGGTGATCTCAAGTCTGGCAACCTAATGACTAAGCCACTGATGCTACCAACCAGTATTGAGACATGTATGTAGTGAAAAGCTTTGATTCCTTATCTACTCTGACGGAATCGAGGATGCGTGTCAGCCTGCAAAGTGCAAGCGCGTGCTGGCTTTCTTTCCTCAAAAAGAAATGTCTGCTGGTGTTTTGTTGCTGCTGTCAGAATTTATATGTCATATCTTTTAGTCCATGAAATAGGTTTACGGGATTGTTTTGGCGTTTTTCTTCTTGGATGTCGATGTATGCAGATTATTTAAATCTGATCCATATGCACCCATGGCTGGACAGTTTTTCAACTGACTCAATTGAAAGTTTTAACCACCTTTGTAAATTGTACTAAAGAATATTAGATTGTTTTCATGACTGAGAAGCAGGTAGTTTGAATTGAATGCATATTATTATCCACAAAGGGAGATTTGTTTTTGTTACAGTGAATACATGCAGCGTAGAGTAAGTATTAACTACAAATACTATGAAACATTTGATTGTATATTACATTACGAGTAATTCATTAACTTTAGCATAATAATATAACACAATTATATGGATGAATATAAACATCATAATGACAGCTATAGATGTGATCACGATGGTTTTGATGAGGATGAATTTACAACGATGATGTTTGATGGTGATGATGATGGTTCATTGTAAGAATTTCAGTTTTGTTTTTAATCTCATATTACCAGAACGGCGTTGATGGATTGATCATGTTAGCAACACTACCAGACCGACCAGTGTCGTTACACAACAAACACATGAAGGAGACCGGCGGGCTTAGCGGATTTCCATTGAAGGAGAAATCAAATGAAACTATCCAAGATATGTACAGTTTGACTAAAGGTAAAGAACATTACTGCTGAACCTTTTAAACTATTTTATTTAGCATAACATATTGTCGGTGAAACTGTCTAAATGCGTAAATCAAGATATGTGTGATATGAGAGTTGTCCTTCAAGTGATCAAATGCACACTCCTCTCCCATTTTTAAAAATAAATATTGGAGACCTAGATCCAATAGAAAGGCTCAGTTACGCACATGATCTAAATGCAAATTTACCTTTTCTTCCCGTCACGGAAACTCTTAACCTCAAAAGTAAAGAGATGCGCTCACTTGCTAAATCTTTCAAAAGTTCCAACTCTAACCTTGTCAGCCCATTTTGCGCACAACTGATTATTTCTTTCCGTCTTCTAAGTTCTAAAGACTGAGATCGTTATTGAATTGAAATCCACAAAGCATAACATAGTGTTTTTCAGCCCTATACAATGATCTATCACATTTATTGCTTTTCTGAAAGAAAACTACAATACATTGATTTACGTGTTTAAGACAGTCGGTGAGCATCGTGTGTTTATCTACAGGGTGTTCTAAATTCTGGACACATAATAATATAGTCAACGAAATGCATATGTCAAGAAATGAAACTTTTCAACAACAGGTTTCTATAGCGTGAGCGAAAGCAGGTGGTTACAATTTCTTTTCTAGACGGGTCACTATTCTTTCGAGTTTTTTTTTACTCCCAAGTTGCTGTTGGTACCCATTATTTACACTTGGGTCTATTAGGGAAGATGTGTCTTCTCCAAGGAACATTTAAAATATCGGACTCAGCATTGGTAGCATTCAAGCTAGGACCTCATGATCTAAGTCCGCCAACCTAACCACTGCTGTCTTAACGGCTTTCTTATCTTAGCTTTAAAAAGGTTAAGAAAACGACTGCATTGAATATCAACTCCCTATTTCAGGCAAAATCCCTATTGTGGGCGTTGGAGGTGTAAGCTGCGGCCAAGATGCCTACGACAAAATCAAAGCCGGGGCAAGTTTGGTCCAGCTGTACACATCTCTAGTGTTTCAAGGTCCGCCTGTTGTGACAAAGGTCAAAAGGGAACTAGAAGAGTTATTAAAGTGAGTGGATGATTTTTAGAATAGAATTTTTTTTTATCTTATTTGTGTGTAGTTTTATTCAAGACATGGCCATTCTATTGAATTGTGTCCCGAATTTTTGTTAGCATTTAGCACAAGTGTGCATTGCCTGTATTGCAAGACAGGGATCAATTGATCAGCGACAGAAACTATCTCGAAGCAATTTTTTTCCGTTACATGACTCATAAGTCATTCAATGAACTATTGGCCAGTCCTCTTGTATACATAATATTTTGTAGCTTTTCGATGGTGAAGATGTGGACAAGGTGAAGGCACTTACGTACAACGGATAGATCATTAAATAAGATATAGTCAGGCTCAATGCTTCGATACATCCTCAAGATCCGATCGCCCGAAAAAATCGTCAATTTCGACCTCAGGAAAAGACCAAACAGAATCCCATTAACCAGGAGATAGTCCAGAGGAAGCCGGGCTGATCGGACATACGTTGAGCAAGCCACAGGACAACATTACCAGACATGTTACTCTGACTTGAACCCCTAAGAAGGAAAGAAAAAGTAGGTAAACCGAAAAAAGACCTGGAGAAGATCTGTTGGAACGGAGGCCAGGGCAGTAGGTTGGTTATAGACTGAGCTGAGAAAAGTAGCACAGAACAGGGTGAGATGGAGAATGTCGCCACAGCCGTATGTTCCACACGGAGCGAAGAGGAATTAGTCACGTCAAAAGTCAGACTCAATACCAAGATCTCAGGTGTGGTTTGCCTATTTCTCTCTGAAATTCAGAAATAGAGCAATGGTTCATAATTAATCCTTGTATTTTTTTTTTAATTGGCTATTCTCTTATACATTAAGTACCGTACTTTCTTGTGTTGCTAACTGAAATGAAAATGTCAAATTAATATGGTGAGTCGACTATGACCCTGATTTCTGTAGCTGAAACAAGTTTTGTCAGCCACAGGGCAACAAGATGGACACACAAAGTAGGCCTTACATGTTTGCTTTGTCACTGTTCAACAAAAGAAATGCATACTATTTCTATGTAACTTAAAATCCTCTCTATGACTTATAAAACATATTTCATAAAAGTATTTTGTTCTGTTATTGTGAGTGGGTTGTTTTTCAACCAATTTTTTTACTCTAATTCTGTTGCAGTCAATAAATTAAGGTATGGAGATTTCATTTCCGTGATTTTGTCCTTTTTTGTACCTTTAGATTTTAAGATATGATATATGTTTCTTTTTGTTCAACAGTATAGATAGTAAATGTATTGTTAAGACTTGGTGCATGATTAAAGGTAAATGTGGTTGCTTATTTCTCTCTGAAATTAAGAAAATATTCATTAGTAGACAAGCATTTGTCCCGAGTTAAGAAGAGAAAAAAATCATGTTAATTTTTAGCTTGTGACATTGCTTTGTATAAATGATGGACACATTTTGTGAACTGAGTTTTTTTTTAATGATTTCTCTTTTCAGGAAAGACGGGTATCAACACATTTCAGATGCTGTGGGTGCTAACATTAAAGATAGTGAAAACTTGAAAGGAAAAGCACAAGTCATGATATCGATAGCACTCAGCTTAGAAATTGTTTTTTTTACTTCCCAGGGTTATTATTACTGCTGATACTGATACAATGTATGCATTATTGAGAATCAGATATGATATTCAAGCAATAGTTGGGCCCTCATCAATGAAACGAACAAGGAATTGAGTTACAGCTCAAGGGTCTTAGTTGATTTGGGTTTTGTTGGGTTTTTAGTGTTGGAGGAAGGAAAGGGTGGAAAGTGAAAGAACATTTCATTGGTCATCCTTCATTGAATTGTTGAATGGAGTTGGGTCTGCTGGATTCTACTACCTTTCTTGTGCATGTAGAGTTTGGATTTGTTGTTAATCATTTGTTTCGAGGGGTTACTTTCACAAAATACGCTTCATAGTTTGTATGTCTCTTACTTACTCATAATTCATCGACAAATAAAGAAATAAATAATGAAAAATAATACTCATTTACTATCTCCTTTCATTTCTTTGTTGTATGTACTAGATTCTATGTCTTCTTCTTCTTTCATGTCATTGTGTGTCAGCGGGCGGTTGATTTGATTTGCTGCTGCTAGTTCTTACTTCTTTCCTTTCCTTCTTTTTCACTTACTGTTTCCTCTTAATTCATCCTGAGATCACCGCAATGGTGGATAGGGTAAATCTCAAAAACAAACAAACATGTGTGTCATTCACTTGTGGATTTTCTGTAGTGTCAAGGAGATCAAAGGACTCAGGATATATCTGACAACTACGGTTATAGTAGTTGCCCTTTTCACTCGGAGACTGAAGGAAAAGATAGTAAGTTAAAGTCTCTGTCTCAAGGATACAAATCTTTATCCCTCTCACTGTAACTAGGATTCAAACCTGGGGATCTCACTGTGTCAAGTCAATCTGGCTACCACTACACCACCACCAACTGAATTTAAATGTGGACTCGATGTAATTCCTCCCGCCTAGCAACTCTCCGATTTCATCAATCGACTTGTATCACAGAAAAAAGTAAAAATTCAGAAGTACCGTCGTACATAGAGAAAAGAAAAAGAAAACAAAATAATAAAATTCCAATGAGCATGTAATTTATTCTCTGAACTTGAAACAAAATGACATATAATGCAATAAAGTCCATCTCATAATAATAATAATAATATTGTATACACATACATATTTCTCACATGTGGTACATTTTTAGCATTAATCCAAACAAACACACCAAGGCTGGAGACAATGTGGTTTAAATTGAAAGGAATATATACAAAATACAAATAATAAGATTATTGACATCTGTGTACAATGCCACATGTGACATATACAGGGTACTGTGGTCTCCATCTTGAGGCAACATATTTCATGACAAAAACAAAACAACAACAATATTGTCATTCATCAGGCTGAGTTAGTGATAGTATAGTAGATTTATCATATATTACTATAACCCAACCCTTCGCTAGCTTTGAGAAATATTCATTTTGTGTCATAAGGTAGCTACCTAAAAGGAAACAAACTTACATACACATATCGTCGGTGATGCTGTCTAAACACGCAAGTCCATGATATATGGGACATGAGATCTGTCCATAAAATGATCAAATGCATACTCCTTTCATGTCTCCATAAATATTGGAGACATTGAATCAACAGAATAACTCGTTTCACACGTATGATCTGAACAAAAGATTTCTGTTTTTCTTCCAAACAGAATAGCATAGTGTTTGCAGCCCTATTCGTTGATTTATGATGTTTTTGCTTTTCCTGAAAATATGACACCAGGTGGACTTACGTGTTTAGACAGTTCCACTAATGATACATTTTATTATATCTTTGCTGCCAGTCACTATCCATGTCGTATGGAGCAATTCTGGGAAAATCTGAATTCATTTTCAAACCTCTAAAAATAACTTTCCCCATCATCTCTGTAATATCACTCAAATTCAACCATATATATAAATTATTCATTTGCTGAATATCAGGAAAAGTGCTGCATTCTTTTGAAGCTTATGAAAATAAGATTTGCAAATTTTAAATCTTATAAAGTTATTGAATGCTCCATGCATGGATAGCAGAAGTAGCAGAGAGGATAGGTCCTATACATATATACACCTGACCATCCTAAGTAGAACTGCATATGATTGAAGTGTCTCACTCCTAATACTGTTGACAATAAGTGACAACTCACTAATAAAGACAAGAAAAAATTTATTGGTGGAGTTGTCACTTATTAATCATATTTCACTTTTGACTTCACTCACTGTGGCTCCTTCGTATTATTTTAATACTACAGTATAAGTTAGATTTTTTTTACTGTATAAACACCTAACTAATTATTATGACTTGCAAAAAGAAGAAAAAGAGTGACAGGGCTAGATTTACCTGGACATCAGTGCCACAGGCAAGATATATGAAAATTTACGTCTCCTTTCTTAAATTGTTGGCCTCAACACAGGAATAAAGGGCTACTTACTTGGCTGTGAGCGCAAGGTTTATCAAATTCTAAAACAAATAGGCTTCCATCCTTTTCCCAACAGGAAATGAAAGGAAATCTATTCTCATTAAAATTATTTTGAGCTAGAATGATGTACACAGTCGGTGAGCCTCACTTGTGCGGGTCTACAGACTATAAATTCATCCTTAGAACATGGACAGTGTATGTAGAAAAAGCCATTTTCAGTCTTTTTTTTTCTCTCTCTCACCAACGTGAACTTTGTTATGTCAACAATGAAGTCAAATACCATTTAACCTTTTACTGAACACAAGAAACCTACAAAATTTATGTTTTAAACAATTACAGCCTTTGAATTTCCCATGTCCCAGAAACAATTCCAAAAAGCTTGAATGTAAAAATAACAAAATAACATGCCCCATGGAGTCTTAGACCTGGAATTGAGACAATTGCCGTAGCACTTGGCATTGTTTTGTAACGTGAAAATGAACAGCTTGATACGACAGACATTCATTCATAAATTAATCCAACAAGAGGACTAAAAAAATGCAACAGGTAACTAAAGGTTTTGAATGTTTCAGTGTCAAAAGTCTATAATAATTGATATTACAACTTTCAGGCGAAACACCTTCGTCAACACATCCATCACAGAGATGATATATATAGTGATGTGAAGTTCATCTGATATTACATGCATGCATACTGGATCACACATCTAATGTGACAAAAGTAATTAATATTAATAATAAATATTATACCAATCATAAATAACTGTGTAGTACATCTGCTCAACTGAAGAGAGAAAGACACACTTACACTTTAAATCAAATCACTTTATGCAGAAATAAAGAAAGATTTGACACTGAAATTCACTGAATAGTTTGTATGATCTTGAAAATTACTTTCTTCTTTTTATTCTTTTAAATCTTTTTGTTTTGTGTGTTTCTAGAAAAGAAAAGAAAAACTCTCGAGATGCTATTGACATAATATTTGCTAGACAATATGAAATAATGCTCATAAGCAAGTTGAGCAAGTTTGAAAATGTGAAACTTAAATAGTTGACATCAGTGACAAGAGATGTGCTGTTACTTTTTTTATGTCTAAGAAGAATATTTTCACTTACATTACAATCACAAGGTGAAACATTGGAAATGTGGGTGGTAATAAGGAAGAGTTTTTTGTTTATAACAATAACAGGGATGCTATCCATGTACTTTCCGGGGGGGGACTTGCAGTCTAGAGGCAAGGTGTCAGCCTCTCAACCCAAAGGTCATGGGTTCAAGCCCCGCCGCCAGTTAAGTCGCATCTGAGCCGGACAATAAAAATGAGGTCCTGTGTGCAGATCATAACACTCTGTGCATGTCAAAGATCCCTTGGTTTTAGCAGGCTGGGCAAGATTTTAAAACCTGCCAAAAAACCCAGATCACCTTAGTTGTGGATGTGAGTAAATTAAAATTTTAAAAAAACTATACCTTCCCATTCCATAAAGTACATGGTCTTTCATGAAAATGTCTCACTCCTCAAATTCAATCCCCTTTTCTTTATTGTTTCAACATGAAAATGTGTGGTAAAAGTAAAGAAATTTCCAAATATTGATTTTTCTTTTAACGTACACACAATCACACTTAATGAACTCCGATGGCGTGTTTGACTGCCATTCTCTATGTAGTAGTATTAAAACATTTTTGCAATAAACAAGATTAAATAATATAATATGATGTGATAAATCTTGATAGGTTTAGCAAAACCATTACCACTGTCCCAGAGTATGACGGTCAAAGTTTTAGATATCGCTTGTGCCTGGGCCTCTCAGAGAGAGCAAGAGATAGACAGACAGACAGACTGGACAATAGCAGACAGACAGACAGAAAGTTTTGTCAGCTCATTTCTCACAAACTACTAAAGGAATGGAATCATGATACAATAGCATTAACCTGTTGGAGATGAAGAATTGACTGTTACAAAGTCAAATAAAACGGTTAAATCATGCAAGATGTGGTGGTATGCTGTCTATTTCAGTGAGGGACGAGGACGAAGAGAGACAAATCTTTGCTTAATGTCATGAGCTCAAAGAAACTTCTGGTCAAGTTTTGACACTGTCAACGTTTTTTCTCCTTTGTAACGATAAAATCCAAACTGTCACTGAGGTGACTTAGTGGTGCTGAGACATGGTGTCGGCTCCTCAACCAAAAGGTTGAGGGGTCGTGCCTGACAGGTTGACACATTTTTTCCAAGTAGAACCCCCCCCCCCCCCCCCCACTTCCAAGCCAGAGATGGACCATAAAAGAAGGTCCAGTATGCATATCCCTGTCTATTTACAGGGCAGTCGAGGCAAAATTGAAAACAAAACCAAAGAAAATCCTATAAAAACCCTGAGATCATCTTAGTTGTGGGTGTGGGTAAATCAAAATCAAATCCTGCAAATGATCTGAGTCAAAGATTAAGAAATACATGCCTGAACAAATGAAAGCATCATTCATAGAAAACTTTTTTTAAAACAAAAAGAATAAATAACAATTATTTTGAGAGAAAAAGAAACAACCAGAAAAACCCAAAAACAACAAAAGCATAGCTACCATTACCAACCTTTTTCAGATAAAAAACAGACTGATCGCGCAAAACTAATTCCAACCTGCATGGTAGTCCGCCCATGATATTCTGAGTACATTGATAATTCAATTTGAATTATCTCCTTTACGTAAATAACACAAATTTCGTGGATTACAGGCCTTTCTGAAGAGTGCGACGATAGTTTTGCAAATGATGTCTCCAGAATTTCATTCTTATCTCTACTCTGAGTCTCTCTCGTTAACTTAAGGTTTTTTTGTTTTTTAAATAGTTGACATTCATATATACATACTTTTCAAGGTAATTTCAGACATACAGCCAAAGCTACGTACCAAAGACGCTTTTACATACTCGGTTGACATCTATGCAAAAGTAAAAAAAGACAAACCAACAAACAAAAAACAGTTCATATATGGTCATACTATTTATAACCATTTCTGAGAAGACTAATTTCATGTGAAATGAAATCTACTGTTTGATTTCAATCTTTTGATTTGCTTTTGCTATGAAAAAAAAGTATCTGCAAAGCACCCATAATTCTTTTGTCGGAAGAGAGAAATAAAGTTCCTTTTTCAAATGAAAATTTGATGACATAGCCAACTGTACCATTTCCTTCATATGACTCAAACTTAAAGGACTTTCTCCAATTCTTGCTGGTTAAACAAAACTCGAAAAAAATGAATAAAAACACAAACAGCAAGGGACAATATCAAAATTAGGCAACATTGTGATCAGTATTGATTTAAAAGACTTTAACAAGAATGAATTTAAATGAAAACAAATATTCTCCAATAGTGTAGCGCCTTTCAGTTCAAAATCAATCTTTCATTGTTTGTCTTCATTTGAGAACAAAAAGCAACCCCAACCAATTCTAACAACAGGCTGCATCTTAGGTACGGATGACAAATCTCCCTTTAATGTTATTTCACTTCAAACTATGTCTTAATTAGACAGCCTTGTTACTATCAGCGTCAAGCATTCCTAAAATGAGAAACCAGTGAAGACTCTGATTAGTCTGATGTCCTTTGCTATTTCATCTCCCAGCTTTTCTTAGTGACAAACGTTTTTTTGTGTTGATCAATTCCAGTTCTGCACAGTTAGGGGACCGTAGTCCAGAGGGGCAAGATGTGGGCCTCTCAACCAAAAGGTAGTGGGTTCGAGCCCCGTTGAAGCAAAAAATGTTCTCGAGTTTTTCGAGCAAAATCTATCCCATGGTCCAGGTTGGTGGATCGACATCTAGTCCCATTGGAGACGGATGATAAAAAGAGGTCCAGGTGCAGATCACAACACTGCGCACGTTAAAGATCTGGTTGTTTATAGGGCCTCCCGGCAAAAAAAAAAAAAAAAAAAAAAAAAAAAATTAAATCCTACCAAAACATAGAGATCACCTTAGTTGTGGATGTGGACAAAATCAAATTTTAAAAGAGCTGCATAACAGCCATCACAATGTGACTGCTGATCACATTATTCTTACATCTGCGTACAAAGCATGTTACTCCACATTTTAACATTGACAGACGTTAAATATTATACACACATACATATATATATATGTTATAAATATGTTATAAATACCCAGGGTGATGCCAAGTACTATCGATTATTAGATCAGGTTAGTATTCGATACTGAGGTTACTATGAAGGCGTAAGCAGTACTATTCCCAACTTCTTAATTATAACCTGTTCAAAACAGCGACCTAGGTGAATGAAAATTCTACTCAAAGACAGGGAGACAATGAAATTTTCAATAATTAAACGTCACCTATGGTAGAAAAATTCTTCGAATGAAAATGATCTTGGGATCATTTAGAACCTAACAAAAATATGATTACTATTAATGGCCTGGCAACGAGCTTCATGCACAATGAAGGGACAAATTTCATATATATATATATATATAGATATAACAATGTGCACAAAATGTACAAAAAAAACAAATATCAATAACAGTTTCACAATCTTTTACTTTCAGTATACTGAAGACTAAAAACATGTGACTATGTACACCATTTCAGTTTTGATCCACTTAACAATAGTGTGGGATGGAACTAGAGTATAAATACAATGTGCATTCAGACTTTACAACTACTGCATATCGGTAAGTATAATATTATTACTATTCCATTCCAGTCGCAAGCTTCAAGAGGTACGTGTGAGTAGATGCAATATCACCAGGCACTTCATACTACAATGCTTCACTCACACAATATATGCAGTGGTACATTTGTCACTTTCACAAAGATTTCAGACGATACCAAGGTATACAAATACAATACAATGTTCAACCAAAACTCGTGCTTAACCTTTTCAAAACATCATGACATGAGGCGTAGAGTCATGACACATAAAAACACCAAAATGTCTTTTTCTTTTCTTCTGTGTCTCATAAATTTTTGCCGTGAAGGTCTGTGTGTATCTATGTTTTGGTGCATGTATATATCACAAGTTGATCACTCTTTTGCCTATAAACCCATTTTGTAAAAAAAAAACAAAAACAAACATTTCTCAAACAAGATAATTTTAAGACAACATTGTTACCTATTTTAAGAAGAATGAATTTTTATCCTATGATCTTTGTATACCATAGTTATATATTTATATAAGAATCTGTGATACAATAAGTAATTACTTTTAAATGCAATTCTTAAAATACTAGATCTATATTTATACTGTTATTTACTTTTACACATCTGTTAAACAAATTTACTGATGGAATACAATAAAGTATTTGAATTTGAAACATCTAAAAATAATTTTTCCCCATCCTCTCTGTTACATCTCATGATATGAAGAATGAGAGGAAAGAACTAGGACCTACCAATAGGAGCCACCAACTGCCCATCTCGGGGTTAAATCTGGGACGTAAGTACGGGAGAAATGTTAACAGGAAAAGAGAAAGACTGTGATGATGACAACAGAAGCAGTGGAAACAAATTCGTAACCACAGCAATATGCCTGTCAGTGTCAACTAACCAGATCACATGCAGAATCTGAGGCATATTAAGACGTTGAGAGGGGAGACAACTGATCTCTTATTCAAACAAAATGACTGACGAGTGTGTGACCAGTTGCTGGGAAGAAAGTTAACGATAAAAATACAAAACCTTGTAAATTTGCGCAAATTTTCTATGTGACACTTCGTAAAATTTGACGGATACACCTTTTCAGAGAATGACATGATATACAATACTATACAATCAATATTATGTTTTCATTTTAATTGTATGACATAGTTAACATAATGAAAATAATCTCCATTCACTCACATCCTTTCTTTACAACACTTATAAACACGTGCACCATTCATCAACGAGGTTAAAGTTACCACAGCCCAAAACATAGAAATAAATTTTACAAATGGAATACTTTTTCAAAAAGCAGAGAAATATTAACAAAAACATAACAGAGAGTTTTTATATCTTATTTACATTGATATCATAACTTGTACACACCAAAAAAATCATTTTTACTCAATTATTTCTTCTTTTCTTTTTTTTTTAATGTGAAAGAGCCAAATAAGTTCATAACTGAAAAAGCCTATTTGAAATGAAGTTATTTTCGCAAGGAAAATCAAAGATGGCGGCATTCCCATGGAAACCATAATAATAATAATAATAAAAATAATCTTTTCCAGCTAATTTAGACATGGCCTAGTACAATAGTAGTGGTTAAAATTGTTTATATCAAATAATTTTAAAAACATGCTCAGGACCCCCAAAACCATATAATAATAATAATAAAAATAATCTTTTCCAGCTAATTTAGACATGAAGAATACAATGGTAGTGGTTAAAATTGTTTATATCAAATAATTTTAAAAAACATGCTCAGGACCCCCCCCAGGAATTGAGAAAAAAAATGTTTAACTAGTAGACCACCAAAAAATTGTTTTGAGGCACGTTTTAATTCTTTTTTTTACTGTTTATGGTATACCCATACTTATATGTCAGCAAGTTTCAATAATGCCTGTGATGTGTTTCATTCATCAAACATAAAGCAACATACATACTGACTCGATTTAACTCAGACGTTGAACTTCGTGCAACAGTCTTAGAACTTATGTAAACATTAAAGTGAAAAAAAAAAAAAAGGAAATGATTGTATTAATAATAACAAAGTCAGTGAAAGCTTTCTATCCCTCTTCTTTTTTTTAACAGAGATAAAAAAAGAAAGAAAAAATTAAGTTTGAAAGATAGTAGTATGATAAATATCTGCTCCTAATCAAATTTAA
The DNA here is from genome assembly GCA_037039925.1 of Doris montereyensis. NCBI lineage: Eukaryota > Metazoa > Mollusca > Gastropoda > Nudibranchia > Dorididae > Doris > Doris montereyensis. The sequence continues at coordinate 45,513 of JAXRKP010000139.1, forward strand.
TGGATGATATCATAAACTGGCAGGTGATTTTTTCCTCCTTTCCAAACGAGCATTCTATCAGAAACGCTATGGAAAGGGGGATTAAGAAACAGGAGGAAGAAAAAAACAACAAAATACTGAAAAGCTCACTTCATAATATAACAAGCATAATACAGTTCTTCAGATCATCTTCATAAACAAATCAAGCATTTGCTACCAACAAAATAGACGCAAGACCATCATCGAATTATAAACCAGTGCTTGTGAGCTCAACAACAGATTTTATAGAGTTGACTGACATTATACTCAAAGGAAAAGCTTTATTTTAAATTTGATAGAAAGACAAAAAACTGCCCCCCTCTCTCTCTCTCTTGAGAACAAGCCCTCCTATGATACGGTACAAACCCGTGGAGGTATTTGGCATAATATTTGACACTTGGCAGGGTAGCAGTAGCAGCAGCAGTTTTGACTTTCACTTCCGAAAACACTGAGCAAAAGGGACTTATCCATACTTTTGTCCAATTATGATGGAAAACCAACTAAAAAGAACCAAACAAAACCATTCAAATTTTGTTTTTACACCATGCTCAAATTTACTATTTCAGTGCTACAAATAAAAGAAAACAGTAAATTAAACATATCTGATTAAAAAGCTATTAAGTCAACCTTATATAAAACTGCATTGGTTTTTTTTAATCATTGACATTGAGAGGTTTCAATCACAGTTTCATCATGGGAAATGTTTTTAGTGCCAGCATCCTATGAATTTTGACACCTTTTGTTTGCCTCTTCTACCTTTACTTTTCATCTGACGTCCAAATGTGCACTTGTTAGTTTAGAGTCAGCCCGGACTTATAGGATGACAGAGTGCATCCTTATCATTGGTCCAACATACCTTTTTGTTCGAAAACGTCCATATAATGTACTAAGCTAAGGTGATATACCCAAAAATGAGAAAAGAATGAAATTATAACAATAGGAAATATAGATGATTCCATCTAGCTCCATGCGTTTTTCCCGGCCTGTTCATCATCAACAAAGCAATGACACTCCTGTTCAACTCGCAAATATTCACAAGACAATATAGAATGGCAATATTATTTTGATGTTATTTATACCTGATACGAATTATCCAACACGTTACACAGTAAAGTGAACTCTCATATTCAACGCACACCAACATGAATAAGGGAAAAAAAAAATTGAGGAAAAAAAAACAAATATAACAAACAAACAAACAAATATTTTGTTGACAGCAATCAAGAAGCGGGAGTTTTATTCTGTGTTCTGTTAGGTCCGCTATCGTGTATCGTTGCATGGTGAATGTAGTTGACTAGACGCTGTCCAACCAGATATCTGGAGAGAGAGAGAGAGAGAGAAAAAGAAAAGAAAGTATGATAAAAAATCATATTAATTAACATGACACTCACACAAAAACTCACACAAAAAACATAACACTCACACAAAAACACACTCACGCAAAAACATAACACTCACACAAAAACATAACACTCACACAAAAACATAACACTCACACAAAAACATAACACTCACACAAAAAACATAACACTCACACAAAAACATAACACTCACACAAAAACATAACACTCACACACAAACATAACACTCACGCAAAAACATAACACTCACACAAAAAAAACACTACAAAAACAAAACACATAAAACATAACACTAAAAACATCAATATTGTACTTATTCCATAAATGTCAGACAACTCTTAAAGCATAACGAGTTTTGAATTTAAATACCCAGTGTGATACTTGTCTCAATCTGTGGAATGGATGAGCCTGCACCTGTGTAGGATTGTGGATGAAGAGTCTGCGTTTGGCTTTACACAGACAGATCTAGATTACCATTTCCTGATTGAATCAGGAAGTTAGAATTTAAACACCTTGTATCCTCAGGTACCCCAGACGACTGGACACAGTCATAAAACCTTGAGTGTATTTAACTGAAAGGTAAGCACCTTAAATCACAGCACCAACTCTCTTTTCCTCCTGCTCATTATATAGCTACGGAAAAAGAAAACTCCATCAACAATGCAAATATTTCAGGTCTATTTGTGACTTCAGTTATAATGAACAAATAGCATTCTTAAATAAGTATACCCCAAACGATGAAGCAATTCAAGAGAGACGAGTACAGATTGCACAACTTACTTGTCATCTTGATGGGTTATAGAGCCGTCTGAATTGACGGATTTGGAAAGTGAGCATGATGTACATACAAACATTGACACCAGGAATGGATAAATTGTCTCATCACCAGGGTCTGGGTCTCAAAGCTCATACCTGTCATAGACAAAAGGTAAAAATTAGTCAGTAAATAACTATCCTAGCAGAAACAGTTATGCAAGCTACCTACCTATTGCAAGAACAACGCTGTGAGCTAACTACTTATTGCAAGAACAACGCGGTTGAGCTACCTACCTATTGCAAGAACAACGCTGTGAGCTAACTATTTATTGCAAGAACAACGCGGTTGAGCTACTACCTATTGCAAGAACAATGTTGTCAGCTACCTACCTATTGCAAGAACAACATTGTAAGCTACCTATCTATTTCAAGAACAACATTGTGAGCTACCTACCTATTGCAAAAACAACATTGTGAGCTACCTACCTATTGCAAGAACAATGTTGTCAGCTACCTACCTATTGCAAGAACAACGTTGTGAGCTACCTAGCTATTGCAAAAACAACATTGTGAGCTACCTACCCATTGCAAGAACAACGTTGTGAGCTACCTACCTATTGCAAGAACAACGTTGTAGATCTACCTACCTATTGCAAGAACAATACTGTGAATTACCTATCTATTGCAAGAACAACGTTTAGAGCTAACTACCTATTGCAAGAACAACGCTGTGAGCTACCTACCTATTGCAAAAACAACATTGTGAGCTACCTACCTATTGCAAAAACAACATTGAGAGCTACCTACCTATTGCAAGAACAATACTGTGAATTACCTACCTACTACCTACCATTGTAAGAATAATGGTGTGAACTACATACCTGTTGTAAGAACAATGCTGCGAACTACCTACCTATTGTAAGAACAATGCTGTGAACTACCTACCTATTGTAAGGAATAATGGTGTGAACTACATACCTGTTGTAAAAGAACAATGCTGTGAACTACCTACCTATTGTAAGAATAATGGTGTGAACTACATACCCATTGAAGAACAATGGTGTAAATAATTAAGAATAATTTCAATGCACTATGAATAAATTGTTAATTTAAATCATAAATGAATGACTTTCTAGTGAATCTCAATGAAATGGAAAGTGATCACACATTAATGTTTCACTATTAATAAATTTCAGCATTTTAATTTAAATTAATAATGAATGACATCATTTCAATGAAACTGGATTTTCCCACAATTTCTTTTAAACACAATTTTGATGATAGATCTAATATTTCACCCGTTTTCTCAAAAAAACATGTTTTAAAATCTTAAAATCTCCAAACATGCCAGAGTGTTGAAAAAAATATTTGTTTTTAGATTTTCACTGGTTTATTTTTTGATTTTCCTTTCACCTTACAAAATCAAAATTTACAAAACATCAATAGTTAAAATAAAATATTTTTTTTTTAAAGCACATTTAAAGCAGCTGAGATTAATTAAATATGAGGGTTTAAAGAATATGTCTGAAAAAGAATTTCATTGTTAGCCCATATACTTTTTGAGATTTTAAGATTTTAAATTTCAGCATCAAAATTCAAACGTTACAATGGCAAGCCAAATAACATTGTTTATCATATAGCCATTAAACACACTTAAAATATGCACATTGCCCTTTGTCTCTCTCCTTTCACACAAACCATACAACAACGTGCACGATCGGCTTTATAACACACATGGCATTCTTAATCTCTCCAGAGTAAAAGACCAGGAGGTTGGGCTGCAGATACGCAGTTCATGGTATTGGTATAGGCATGAAACTAAAGAAAGTATTGACTACTTTGTGTCAAATCAATACTAATTCCCGGGCAAACTTTACAATTTTAAAGAAGGTATCGGAATCGTTTAGTTTCAACATGAAAGAATCGCCAGACAGCAAAGCATGCATGACCGGAAATGGATGACAAAAATGATCATTCATCGTCACAAACTCATTCGCATTTTCCTATTTCGGTGCCAATAATTGTTCATGTTTACTTCAATTTCCCTGATTTTCTCTCATGTTCATCCTCAATATATCATTTCCCCTGGTATTTTCTCGGCCGGGAAACAGTTTTTTCGGCTTAAGGATTTCTGATGCATGGGAACCCTGTTTTTACCACCTGAGCCCCATTTCCTACTTTATTTCCTACCCAAGACATCAATTTTCAACCATTTCAGAGCCTCTCCATCTGAGTATGTAAAATCCAGCATATTTCAGCTTTCCAACCTTGCTGGACAGCCTAAGAAACAATGCTTTGAGCTACCTACATATCACAGGAACAATGTTGTGGGCTATCTACCTATCAGGAACAATGCTGTGAGCTACCCTCGATATCACAGGAACAATGCTAGAGCTACCTACATATCACAGGAACAATGCTGTGACTATCTACCTATTGTAAGAACAATGCTGTGAGCTACCTACGTATCACAGGAACAATGCTGTGAGCTATCTACCTATTGTAAGAACAATGTTGTGAGCTACCACGTATCACAGGAACAATGCTTGAGCTACCTGTATCACAGGAACAATGCTGTGAGCTATCTACCTATTGTAAGAACAATGTTGTGAGCTACCTACTTATCACAGGAACAATGCTGTGAGCTACCTTACCTATTGTAAGAACAATGTTGTGAGCTACCTACTTATCACAGGAACAATGCTGTGAGCTATCTACCTATTGTAAAGAACAATGTTGTGAGACTTATCACAGGAACAATGCTGTGAGCTATCTACCTATTGTAAGAACAATGCTGTGAGCTACCTACCTATTGCAGGAACAATGCTGTGAGCTACCTACTTATCACAGGAACAACGTTGTGAGCTACCTACCTATTGTAAGAACAATGCTGTGAGCTAATTACATATCACAGGCAAAATATGACAATAGTGACAACTCCACTAATAAAGACAGAACAAACACGTGAGCTACCCAGTCAGACAACAAACGAAATATCTAGAATCTAGATCTGAGCTACTACCTCCATCACACAATGTGTGTCAAATTACATATAAAGGGAGAAAGAAAGAAAGAAAAAGACAAGTGATTATAAGACAGAACGAAGTAGAGGGGGGTGTGAAGAATGAACGAGAGTGGAAGGTTCAGATCTAGAATGAAATAAAAATATGAAAATCAGTAAGTAATAAAAGGAGAAAGGAGATAGAGAGAAGTGATTAGAGAAATAGAGAGAGGGGGAGTGAAGAATGAGAGAGAGTGAGAGGAGATCTAGAAATGAAATAAAAATATGAAAAGAAGAGAGTAATAAAAGGTGAGACGGAGATAGAGAGAGAGAGAAATAGAGAGGAGAGAGAAATAGACAGAGAGAGAGAGAGAGAGAGAGAGAGAGAGAGAGAGAGAGAGAGAGAGAGAGAGAGAGAGAGAGAGAGAGAGAGAGAGAGAGAGAGAGAGAGAGAGAGAGAGAGAGAGAGAGAGAGAGAGAGAGAGAGAGAGAGAGAGAGAGAAAGAGAGAGGAAGAAAAAGAAAGAAAAAGGCAGGGAAGACAGAAAGGGAGAGAGAGACGTGTGAGTATGGGAAACAAGAACGAAAAATAGATAAATATAAGACTAGATCTATATCTCACTGGGTCTAGAAAGAAGAAATGATAGAGAATGAATGAAAGAAAGTATCAATCAAGGCGATTACACCGAAAGGTGCGAAATGTATATATAAATTACAAATTTATCGATGCAATCAGGGAAGAGGGTAAACAACTTATCTGAAATTTCAAAAAATCCCAGTTAGGACTAGTTGATGCTATCCAAGTTATCGAAGTCTCAAGTATTTTCTCCTTAGTGATAAAATAGGGTCTATTCCATAATGGTAAGAAACCGTGCGCAAAGTTGTTTCCGGTAAATAGTGAACGTAAAAAAATAAAACTTAAAAATTAAAATTTAAAAAATGTTTTTTAAATGTGCAAAGAACGACGATCTACGTATCACAGGAACAACGCTGTGAGCTACCTACCTATTGTAAGAACAACGCTGATCTAACTACGTATCACAGGAACAATGCTGTGAGCTACCTACGTATCACAGGAACAATGCTGTGAGCTACCTACCTATCGCAGAAACAATGCTGTGAGCTATCACGTCACGGCAGGCTGCTAGAGCCATTCCCAAAGCCGTGGCAACTGGTAAACATATGTGGGTCATTATGAAACGCATGTTCAGGTTTCTCGTTCCATCATTGTATACCTGAAATTAAAACAAACAAAATACAAACAAAATCACAACAGTATTTATCATACTAGCTTTCAACACTGTGGTAGTGTTGTTAAATAAGGATAAATAATAATGTTTGTTTTAGTACTTATACACTTTAGTGATAATAAACATATAGCTATATCTGATATGAAATCAAACTCTTATATGCACATTACCGAACACCAACTTTTATCATCACATTGTATGATTTTATGGCTATATTATTTTTTAACCTTTTTGCAAGTGTACTTTTGATGATTCTTGTCTTGTAGTGTATCAATGTTTTTTTTATTATGAACATGTATTATAATTTTTACTTTTATAAGTGTCGGAATGTCATTTCCTTTTCAGGATTAATAAAAAATTATTATTATTATTATTATTATTATTATTATTATTATTATTATTATTATTATTATTATTATCATTATTATTATTATTATCATTAACAAACAAAAGAAAAAAGATATATGGAGTTGTATTGTGAAAAACAGTTGAATGAATGATATAACAAACATTACAATAAGATGACCTTATTTTCTCTTTTTTTCTTTTTTTTGTGTTTTGTTTTTTGTTTTGTTTTTTATTGGTAAATGTTAATAATTTAACGGCTTATCGGAGATTTTAGGCTGTTTGATAGTTGGTATTTTTATCCTCTATTTTATATCCATTTTATATCCATCCCTTTTCGTATCTGTATGAGGTTTATCAATGTTTATGTATCTATGTATTTATATATTTTTCTCTATATCATCCCTATCTATATCTCTATACAGAATGTCCCCCTTCCTTTTTGACTCAAAATAAATTATCGTTTTTTAGCCTTATACAATAAGCAAAAGAGAATATCAAATTGTTAAAACATAGAACACGCACATAGACACACGCATAAAATCCACCATCCTTTAGATTGATATCATTTGAAGGGTAAACTATCATAATCTACAGCATAACTAGGCAGTAAAAATCAGCGCTTCCTCAATTAAATTTAAGTTATTGCAATCTGTCATAGTAAATTATCTCTTTTCTCCTGTATAAATAATTCGCCGCATCGTAGTGTTAAGCCTGCGCTACAATACAAAAACGCCCATAATAACCAAGGCGCCATTCTGCCTTTAGGTTTATTGTAGCCAAATCAAACTGTTGTGAGCCTGTAACCATGGCGACATTGGTTCAAACCCCATGGCTGGCCCAAGTGTTTTTTCCCCACAATTTTGTACTCTTAGGAGAGATACTTCACTCTTGTTTCGTCACCTGGCTCAGTATGAATGAGTGTATGCCCAGCTATAGGTAGAGAAAGATCTTGTCAGAGTGTTAGTACGAGAAACCTAACAGGCTTGTAGTGTATGTTTCCCCACGAGTTGAGAAGGACTTTGAATGGCATGGCCTGCTGGGGGATAAATCATGTACAGTTGGTGAGAGCCTGCACAAGCGCTGAGATGCTGACTATGAAGTCACCTTTATCTTTTATCCTTATGGAAATAGAACTTACCCTTTCTATAGCACTTTTTCAACCACCACTGCGGGCCCATCATGACAATGGCTGTGAGAATCTTCATGTGTAACACGCCCAGGGCCCAGTCCTGAAAGCAAAAACGACAGGATGTGTTACATAGCTGCCAGCCTTTTCAAATTGATGAAAAAGACTATTGACCATGCAAACTGATTTGATTTGATTTTACCCACATCCACAACTAAGGTGATCTCTGGGTTTTGGTAGGATTGTTTAAATTTTGCCCGGACTGCTCTGTAAACAGCCAAGGGATCTTTAACGTGCACATAGTGTGGTGATTTGCACACAGAACCTCCACTTTTTATCATCTGTCTCCGATGGGTGTCAATCCACCTACCGGGACTAGGGAGGGGCAGATTTTACTCCAAAAAAACTTGAGAATATTTTTCAACCTGCCGGGGCTTTAACCCACAGTCTCTTGTTGAGAGGCAGACACCTTGCCTCTGGACTACCGAGCCCGCGGTGCCAGAAAAGGTAGGATAGGACGGAAACCAGGACAAAATATTATGGGTAAAATGTGTGCATTTATTTGTTCATTTTCATCCACATTATTAGCCAGAAGGGAGCTTGAGGGTTGGGGGTTGGGAGGGGTGGGGGATGCATTGATCTTACAAGGCAGAGGATCAGGATAACATTTATCAGGGTACGTCAACGGTAGCTCAGCATGTAGAGCATCAGAATAGCAGTCAGGAGATCCGAGTTCAATTCCCAGTCAGGGGGGCAAATTTGTTCTTGCCATCCTGTTGACACAGCGGCAAAAGATCTAGCTAGGTCTATTCTGATTGGGCGAAATTAAAGCTGTATGCCTGAAAAAAATCAGGACTACTCCTGGTTCCCCTACACTCAACTCTTGAATATGGGTATTTACACGACATCATCTGCCAAAAACAAGCCCACGACTCCCCACCCACCTCCTTCCCTTCCCTTCAAGGCCCTAATGCTACATACGCTAGATAACTAGAGCTTAGGCTCAGTGAACGTCGCCGCACTTTAAAAAACGTCTGACATTTCACACAATGTGGTGTGATGTGCAAGTTATGTGAAGGTCCCTCAGCAGTGTCAAGGTGCGTGTGTGTGTCTCATTGGAAATGTCAAAAAGGCCTCTTTTTCTGACCTCAAGATCCCGACTGATGACAGCAGGTGGCAATCAACATCAAAATGAAATTGGAAAGAAGATAATTTTTTTAATCCATCAAGCAAACAACTGTCACCCACCTGCCAAGGGAAGAAAATTGGAGACTGGTCCATGGAGACTCAAGATGGGGACCACAACAATCAAATCAAAGAGCAATCCCAGAAGCAAAGGGATGACGATTATAAGCACTATGGCCATCATAAGCAACTTGAAGATCTAGAACAGAAAAGGAAAAAAAAGAAAGAAGAGAAGAAATTTCAAAAAATGTATATATATATAAATTATGCACATGTGTTGTATGAACGTGTAGAAATCAGAAGTCCTTTTGGGAAATTTAAAGATGATCAAAACGGCTGTCTTTCAGTCAAAATATTTCATTGCCTCATGTAGTAAAATTGCGTTTGAATTTTTAAAAAGTTTAACTTCCTTAAAGGCTGCCGCAGCCTAAAGAGCCAGAGCTCATGCCAGTTTCTGTAACATCAACTGGAAGGGGCTGATAATGCATCACCTCTTAGACAGGACACTAGCCTGACAAATGTTTTACTCACCAGCTCGTGATAGTACCCATTTGCACCTTGCTCAAGTGAGAATATTCCAATTTCCCAAGGAAAGCAACATCAGACATAGTATTGCCAGGATTCAAACCTAGAACCATACAATCCTAGGGCCAGCAGCCTTTTTTTTTACCCCACATCCACATCTAAGGTGATCTCAGGGTTTGGTAGGATTTTCATTTTGCTCGGACTGCCACGGGATCTTTCACATACACAGAGCGCTGTGAGCTGCACATGGGACCTCCTTTTTATCGCCCGTCGCCGATGGCTTAAAGGGGGTAGATTTTACTCCCCCAAAAAAAAAAATCGAGAAAATGTTTCAACCTTCAGCGGGGCTTGAATCCACCACCTTTAGGTTGGGTTGAGAGGCCGACATCTTGCCTCTGGACTATCCAGCAGTCCAACCATTAGATCCACAGACGGCACTAAATTTAAATGTCTTGAACACAGTTTAGAAAATTCATCAGTTTAAACATCATCAAAAAGATGATAAAAACAAAACCAAAAGAAAAGTGCTCATCTCGATCTTCAAGGAGACTATCGTACCTTTCTTTCTTTCTTTCGTCAGTTCCCATTCTACCTTCTGTTGTATGCGTTTAGATGCCCGAAATGATCTTTCTCCAGGCTGCCCTGTCCTGGCATTTTCTGTTTTCTTCCGTGAAAGCTAAGTTTCGTTGCTTTAATGCCTCTTTTATATGTCTTCGTCCCCTTTCTCTGAAGTCTGCTTTTTGGTCTTTTACCGTAGGTTTTAGCATCGTATACTGATTTAGCCATTTTATTATTACTCATTCTGTTTACATGCCCAAACCATCTCAGTTGATTTATTTTTATCAGTTGTTTTAATGCCATCTGCTTTGGTTTGGTCTCTTATTGTTGTTTCCAATATTCTCTCTTTCAGTTTTCCCTTTTCCCCTCTACTCTTCTTAGATATTTCATTTTGGCTGCTTACACTCTACAGTATTCCCTATTGTCTAAGGTCCAGGTTTCACTGCCATACAGGAGAGAAGGACAATAAACTGTGCTGTATACTGCCATTTTGGTTTTCCTTGACAATTCTTGTTATCTATAAATGCCTTTTCTAGACGGTTACATATCATCAGAAATTTATTTTTTTTAAACTCCAGATTATTTTATTCCCAAACACCTCACGTATCAAAGCTAAACACAAGCTAAACACAAGCTAAACACAAGCTAAACACAAACTAAACACACATGTGCTCACCAAGAGTCCCCACAGCGTAACTTTTGCCTTGATGATGGCCCATCCTTGCAGGTACCAGCCAGCCAACACCGTGGACACGCGTAGACACAGCCAGCAAATGTACAAGCCACAACCTGCCGTGTACAGCTCATGGATCTTGGGGTCCCCACCCACAGCCACATCAGCTGACGACCTGAACACTGGGGGGGAGGGGAGGGGATCAAAATGATATGAACGTAAGAGTCTTTGATGTGTCAATAAGTAAAGTTCCTACAAGGTCCATAGAGCTGGAGCTTATCGCAGTTTATATAGAATGAAGCGGTCACCTCCTGGCCAGGACGCTAGTCTGACGAGGTCTTAACTCAAAATTAGTGCTTTTTTACCCACTTGCACTTAGGCAGAGTGGGAAAAAATGCGTGTTAAGTGTCCTTCCCAAGGACCTCATGATCCTTAGTCCAGCAGCCTAACTGCTCAGCCACTGACGTGTCAATAACGTCTTTCTTTTGTCATGATATCTTGCGTTCTGAAAAGACATGTTTTATATGTTTATCTACTAGTATCCTTTTTTAACATTTGTCTATTTAATAGCTGAAATTAAAGTTCATTGACGAGGTATGTCATCATTATTGATGACTGAACTTTTTTTTTTAGCATGACAATTCAATGAGAGCCAAGGAATGGTAATTCAAAACTCGTAAACAGGAAACAAAACAGAATTGTTTGTTATACACCTCGAGGCACAGGTAGCTCATTCGGTAGAGCGTCTGACTACCACTCAGGAGGCCCGAGTTCGATTCTCAGTCTGGGCAAATTTGTCTGGCTCTCCTGTCATCCCAGCACTGAAATGGGTAGCTAGGTCTCTTCAGACTCGGCGAGAAAGCAAAGGCAAACTACCACATTATGGCGTGTGCCTGGAAAAATCAGGACTCTACTCCTGGTTACCCTAGTATGGGACTTACTATTTTTAATACATACGTCGTATAAACCTTAGAACATTGAAATAGACTTTTCTTGTCTTCTTGCCTCAAAGTAATACAAATTGTTTTTGTGTGATGTAAATCAAATACGACATTCCATCCATTTTCATCTCTTTTCAGCAAATGTTTGAATTTTCAACAACAACAAAAAAATAGTTACGTATAAATTCATCTGCCCTTTTTTTTCCTTTTCCTTTTTATTTATTTTAATTAGTGGATTTTTTAAGTTACTGCACAAAGGCTGAATAAGGCCACACATCTTACCTGGTAAAACTAAGGATATTGTGCTGGCAAAGAAAAAGGTGATGCACATTAATACAACCAGCGCAAAAATCTGTGGAGTAAAGAAATAAAAGAGGGGAAAAAGAAAGAAAGTTTTTAGCGCTTCAAAAAAATGTTAAAAACTCCAAGTAAAAGTTGTGACAAAAATTGCATTATTATATATCTATTTGAAATATTTCACCCCCTTCCCTCCTGAAACAAAACAATTTCGACCATCAACTGGGAGAATCAAGATCCACAGAAAGAAAATTTCGTTCACTGATATCTTTATGTCATAAATGTACAACAAAACTTGCTATATAATACGACTTCAGTCCCACCCAACAACAACAACAACGCCAAAGAGCGTTAACATTAATGCTACACGTATAAGAAATTTGCCAATTTTCCCATCCCTACCCTTGCAAAAGAAGGAGGGCCGCTTGCGGCTGGAAGCCTGTGGGGCCGCCCCTTGCAGCATGGCCTGATGGGCTGCACCAAGTCCGTCCCCATCTCTTGAGCAGGTGGCGCCGGTGGCCCAGCATTATTAGGCCGCAGCTCTGCGGCTCCATGAGGTTCGTTAGAATTCACAATGTTGACAGGGTCCTGAGAAACAGGGAAGGGGGGTGGGGGGGGAGATAACAATGAATGAAATCAATGTCACCTTTCTCTTGTGCAAATCACTCAACACTAGGTCTAGGACTCCATCTCGTTGACTCAACCTAAGAATCTTTTACCACTTTTTAAAAATTCACAGATCAGAAAGGGACAACACTAATTCTAGTTGAAGATGGTCAATCTGTTGAAAGAGAGAGCTTTACTTTCATTCCGCATATCGCTATTTTCATTTTCATTAAACAGATTTTCCCTGAGCGAAGAGTCATACCAGTCTGATAGTAATGGCGCTATAGTTGAAGCATGGTGCAAGTCATGTTGAAAACATGGGCTTTAGGGTCGAGTGAGTCAAATGGTTCACATAAAAAGAAAAGTTAGTACATGCAAAGTTTCTTCAAGGCCCTTATGGCCCATAGAGCCAAAGCTCATTCCGGTTTCTATAGCATGAAGCGGAACAGGTGATAATAGTCACCTCCTGCTAATCCGACGCAGGTTTTTTACTAAACTAGTACTTGTACCCATTTGTATCGGGGTCGAGTCAGGAAAATGTGTGTTAAGTATCTTTCCCAAGGAACACGTCGAAAACCCAGCTTTACTAGGACTCAAACCTGGGACCTCATGATCCCAGTTCCGGCAGTCTAATCACTTGGCCATTCTTTCTGTTGAGAACGTGGAGAAACCTGTTGGTTGCTTTCAATAAGACTTCCCTGAAGACCTAGCATAATGTTAAGCAAACTACAGCACACAAGCAAATGGTTATTAAAGAAAAAACGTACATCCGAACCGACTTTTTTTGCTTTATTGCATCAAAAGCATTAAGGCGACTTCTCTTTGGCATTAAAAACAGAAATGATGCCCCATAAAGTATGCCTTAAGAATTATCAGGAACAGAAGACAACACCTACCTCTCCCTCCAATGATACGTCGCCTATCAAGTAGGAACGAATGTCAAGTAGCCAGGCCATAGCTTTGGACCAACCCTCCACCAATTTCTTCAGCATGGCACGTGTGTGACCGGCCTCCAACAGGGAGGGTAGAACCACTTGCAGCAACAGCAGCTCCAGGGAGAGTTCACTGACGGGAGCTTCGCTGTATTGTGAGAAAAATTGAAGAAAAAAAATAAAAATGTGAGAACAATTGAAAAAAAAAGAAAGCTTTTCAGAAAGATTGAAAGAAGAAAAGCTTGTAAAAAGGTTGAAAAAATAGAAGCTTCTTTATCTGTCTTTCAAATATTTATTTCAGATCTGATTTGTAAATATCACAACCATGTTGCTGAACTGCCATTCTTACAACGACAACAATGAGCGCTGTAGTGGAAGTAACTTGTCTCCTTCTATAAATCCAAAATTGTCTGACAAGATAGGCTGATGTTGGGACCAATGGAAAAAAAAACAATATGTATTCTTTGACCCTGCTGACTACTGAGAACCAGGGTGGTGTAACGTCAACACAAACTACCTAAGGAACCTATTTGTGTCAATAAATCATTCTAGGACATTAGAAGATATCTAAAAATTAGATTATCTTGTAATAAATATGACCCGCTTGTATAAACTGTGCGTTTTGATTGGTTGATGTGATGGAATGTCCCAAGTTTCCCCTTATGTCAACAACACGGCCACTGTCACATTAGTCTGGTTACATTTAACAGCAGTATGATCACCCACTAGAAAGCAAAAATACGATCACAACAGGTTCTTCTTAGTTACTGTATGGAACAAACAAAAACTATTTTTATGGAAATGAGAACTTTTATTAACGAAATTAAGAGAATTTGAACAGACACATCAAACAAAACTGACTAGCCATACTGATGTTATAGCCATGTTGACGTTACACTACTCTAGCTACAAGTCGTATAGCCGTGTTGACGTCACACCACTCTAGCCACAAGCCTTATAGCCATGTTGACGTTACACCACTCTAGCTACAAGTCGTATAGCCGTGTTGACGTCACACCACTCTAGCTACAAGTCTTATAGCCATGTTGACGTTACACCACTCTAGCTACAAGTCTTATAGCCGTGTTGACGTTACACCACTCTAGATACAAGTCTTATAGCCGTGTTGACATTACACCACTCTAGCTACAAGTCTTTATACATTACACCACTCTGCCACAAGTCTTATAGCCGTGTTAACGTACACCACTCTAGCTACAAGTCTTATAGCCGTGTTGACGTTACACCACTCTAGCCACTACAAGTCTTATAGCCATGTTGACATTACACCACTCTAGCTACAAGTCTTATAGCCATGTTGACATTACACCACTCTAGCTACAAGTCTTATACAAGTCTTATAGCCATGTTGACATTACACCACTCTAGCTACAACTTATAAGTCTTAGCTAGTCCGTGTTGACGTTACACCACTCTAGCTACAAGTCTTATAGCCGTTATGACCGTTACACCACGTTACACCACTCTAGCTACAAGTCTTATAGCCCATACACCACTCTAGATACAAGTCTTATAGCCGTGTTAACGTTACACCACTCTAGCTACAAGTCTTATAGCCGTGTTGACGTTACACCACTCTAGCTACAAATCTTATAACCATGTTGACATTACACCACTCTAGCTACAAGTCTTATACCATGTTGACGTTACACCACTCTAGTACAAGTCTTATAGCCGTGTTAACGTTACACCACTTCTAGCTACACGTCTTATAGCCGTGTTGACGTTACACCACTCTAGGTACAAGTCTTATAGCCGTGTTGACGTTACTAGATACAAGTCTTTCTAGGTACAGGTCAAGTCTTATAGCTGTGTTGACGTTACACCATTCTAGTTACACGTCTTGTAAGTGGCCTACTGGGTTAGCTGTCATCTGTTTCCCGTATGATACAGTAAGCAGTGATTTTTTTCAGGCAGTTTGGTGAGTTTCTCTCCTATTTTATATTTGTGCCAAAAGGTATATTCGATAAAACTTCTCTTGAGGATCGTGGATCAATCATCCTGTCATTTAGACAATGGATAAAATACTCCAGTCATGAGGTGCACATCAAAAAAGAACATTGGATAGTTTGAACCCTCTCGAAACCTCTTCCTTCATCTCCTATCAAGTACAACTTCAGGGAAAGATGTTCAAATCCTCGTTTTCTGCCGGCACTTTCCAATTTTCGACTTCACATTTGGAACTCTCTTTCTTTCGAAACAAGAACTAGTCCCAGTCCCACCGCCTTCAAAAGCAAATTGAAAACTGAACTTTTTAGATATACCAGAGAATTTTTTCTACAATTATGGCATTTAAACTATATTACATATATGTGTGTGTGTGTGTGTGTGTGTGTGTGTGTATGTTATAAGTTGTAACATTACATGATGTTTCATTGTATACTGCGTTGAAATTATATGTGATAAGTTGTAACATTACATGAAGTTCCATTGTATACTGCGTTGAAATTATATGTTATAAGTTGTAACATTACATGAAGTTCCATTGTATACTGCATTGAAATTATATGTGATAAGTTGTAACATTACATGATGATTTATTGTATACTGTGTTGAAATTATATGTGATAAGTTGTAACATTACATGATGATTTATTGTATATTGTGTTGAAATTATATGTGATAAGTTGTAACATTACATGATGATTTATTGTATACTGTGTTGAAATTATATGTTATAAGTTGTAACATTACATGAAGTTCCATTGTATACTGTGTTGAAATTATATTTATAAGTTGTAACATTACATGAAGTTCCATTGTATACTTTGTTGAAATTATATGTTATAAGTTGTAACGTTACATGAAGTTCCATTGTATACTTTGTTGAAATTATACGTTATAAGTTGTAACATTACATGAAGTTCCATTGTATACTGTGTTGAAATGTAAAGAGCCATTGGGCACTTCTATGTGGATATCAAAGCTAAATAAATAATTCCTCTCCTTTTGGTTTTTTTGGGGGGGTTTTTCTAAGGACTCGCACTGTCAGGTGGCCTTGGTGAAGACCTACTGCCGGCAAGGGAGAAGGTATCCACAATGGCATGGCCTCAGTTGGAGTCAGTCGCCCAGAAGAGGACTGCCACCACAGCACAACAACCCTTTGCTCTTCAACGAGTCAAGGGAACTAAGTCAAAGTTACTGCCAAGCAAAACGTCTTTTAAAACAATCCAACATCAGCCTTAAAGAAGACGGGCAAGAAGGAACTTCTTCTTCATGCGCCGAGTCTGAGGCAGGCACTGGCGATCATGGATCTTCTCCATTCTTCTCTGTCATTTGAGTATGTGATGAAGCTATTGTTGCTGATGTTTCTACTAAACGCACAGTTGTCAAGACTTTGTATGAATGTCATTCTTTGTTTGTTTTTGCTTTGTGTTCCCGACATCTTCCCTAACTTACTTGGTTGCTCTATTCCTCCATTCCTGTTTACCACAGATTTCATTCGCCTTTTTCTAAAATTTCTTACGAGTTCCTTTTTGCCCCGCAAAGCCAGAACCTCCTCATTCGACTGACTTTCTTCCTTTCTATGATATTCTCAGTATTCAACGGAGGAACCACATTTCTCCTGCCTCAAATCTCTTTGCTATTTGTTTGCTCATTGACCAACATTCACAGCCATACATAAACACTGGCCACACAAGAAGGAACACATTAACTTAAACCAACTCTGTCCCACATGAGATAACTGACCTTGAGACAACGACTTTGATACGGCAGAAATCCTTGAAATATGATACGGATGACTTTGATGGGAAGCCATAACATGAGGAGGACAGCGCTGCCAAAGATGACCTAGAGAGAGGAAAAAGTTTTTAAAAGAAAAATGAATGGGGAAAAAATGTCTGCTTCTTGCAAATTTTGTGTGGTGAACGGAAAAAAATTGGTCTCTAATATACCATTACAATAAATGCATGTAAAAAAGCAAGAACACTCACCACAGAAGCTATAAATCGCCTGAGATGTCGGAATACACATAAATGGATCATCTGAAAAGGATAACGAAAAGTGTAAGTTGATTTCAATGGCATAAGATGGGGCTCCAGTGAAACATCCATTTCAAAATTTTCATAAAAAAGGCACAAAGGCATCGAGATATCTTTGACATTAAAATAGAGCTTTAAAACACTTCTTACACCAGGTGACAATATCTGTAAAAGGAACAAGACTAGAGGGAGGATAAGATAGCGTTAAGAAAGCTCTAGGATAGTGTTTGTATATACTTCATGTCTTTTCTTTAATGCTGCCATTATATCCACTAGCCCTACCCAATGATGCTAGCGTACAGTCAATGAGCATTTGTTGGTTTGTTTTGTTGAGGTTACCCTTCAACCATTGCGGTGATCTCAGGGTGAATTAAGAGGTTGATTTGATTTGATTTACCCATATCCACAACTAAGATGATCTCTGGGTTTGTGGCAGGATTTTTAAAAATTTTGCGGAAAACCCCTTTAAACAAGAAAGGGATCTTTAACGTGCACAGTGTTGTGATCTGCACACAGGACCTCCTTTATCGTCTGTCTCCGATCGGACAAGGTGTCGATCCACCTATCTGGACCAAGGGGTAGAAAAACGGGAAAAAACAATTTCAACCGCTGGCAGGACTCGGAACTCACTATCTTTTGGTTGAGAGGCCGACATCTTGCCTCTGGACTACTGAGTCCCCAAATTAGACGAAACAACAAGACGGAAGATAAGTGAAAGAAGGAAAGGAAAGAAGCAGGACCTACCAGCAGTACCCGCCAACCGTCCGCCAAATGCACACAAAGACAAATTCAAAAGTGTTGATTTCTACTTTTTAATTTTCCACAGGGTTGAGAGAAATGGCGAAACATTTTCTTTAGCTGACATGTTCAACAGAAATAGTTATGTAGAAAAATTAGGTTTCGTAGCATTTTTTGTCTATACACACGTCCACCCTTAGTATGTTCTGTACACTGTTCTAAAAGCTTGTAGAATTTATGGAAGTCTGGTTCCAAAAGCCTAGCATGATGATTACACAATCAACTTTAGTTCCATTATAGCATGATATCGTCCTCAAATTTTCTGTTGTCAACCTCTGAGTCTTTTCTCTTGCGTTTTGTTTTCAACATATTGATGGTGAAAGTTTCAAACCGTGTAAGTCCAATTTTGGATGTTTTGAGAAAATCGAAGAAAAACGATGCTGCGCATTTAAATTTATTTTCACAGACATACATGGTGTGCAAGTGTCAAAAACAAGACCCAAAAGGAATACACGGATTGCTCATATGGTTATGATGTATGGGTTTTTATTGGTTCTTGTGCCACGGAATCCTAACTAGATGAAGCATAGGGGCTTTCCAATGTTAAAAAAATGAGAAAAAAGTGTTACTAATTTTAGACTTACACGTTTTTGTGACTTTCACCGTCAATTTATTGATCTGACTATTATTTCTTTTATCATTCATCCTAGACCGAAACCATAATGCTCTGGGAAAGCAACATGAAAAGAAAAAGAGGCCACCCTAAGACCACTTGGAAGAGCACAGTGGATAAAAAAAGATCTATAGAAACTGGCACAGGACAGATATGAGTGGAAACGATGGACGGCCCGATGTGTCTTCACACAGGAGAAACTTATGTCTACAGTCTAAACCATTAAACTTAATATCATTCTAATTTTGATTTTTATACATTCGGTTGATACATCATTGTGCTCCTCAGAGTTTCACTAATATCCAATGGTACAGTTCATCCAGTTAAACAGTCACATATAGAAATAAGCACATAAATTCACAGCAACTGAACCATTCCAAAAATCTGAATGTTTGACAAAATACGATTAAGTTACAAATCACAGTTCAAACGGTATCAATAAATGTGTAAAATTTAGAGGACTATGTTTACAGATCAACCAAAGTAAAAGTTCCTTCAAGGGCTTCATTTATGGCCTATAAAGCTGCAGCATTTACCAGTTTCCACAGTGTGAAGTGAAAGAGGTGAATAATATGTCGCCTCCTGGACAGGGTGCTAGTCTGTCGCACTTTTTACTCCTACCCGATTCTAGTGCCCATCTGCATCGTAGTCAAGGCGTAATTTGAGTGCCTTTCCCAAGGAATACAATGCCAGACCTAGCATTGGATATCTACAAAGTGATTTCCAGCAACTCTCACCTCTCTCGTTTGGGGTTTAAATCCTTCTTTGTTTCTCACCTCTTGAATTGGGTTAAATTCCGGGTCGTTCAGGTTGCGAAGAAACCACAGGACGCCAGGACGAAGCACCTCCCTGGTCAGGAGTATGAAAGACGCAAAATAGAAAACGTACACCATTCCCACCAACCAGTGAATGAACATCGACGTCCCAGGGGATGAAAGGAAGCTTGTTTCACACGGTCTTTCAGAGACGCATCAAACATGGACTGTGGACGCAGGAAAGACAGAAGAAGAAAAAGAAATGAAAATTTGCGTGAGACCGTTGTGAATTCCATGTAATCTTATCGTCAATGTGATATGCTATGCAGTAGCACCACTCTCTAGATAGAGCAAATGTGTAAACCTCCCCTCCGCTTTTAAAAATATACTCCGGTTTTCAAACTATACAAGAAATTTCTTTCAAGGCTGTTGTGGCTCATTGAGTGGGAGCATGTCTCAGAGCCATCAGACTAAAACTTTCCTCCTTCGATGAGACTAGTTGTCAATCCACCTACCTAGATCAGGGGAAGGTAGATTTTTTACTAAAAACAAAAAGAACCCTCAAGGAATTTGTTCAACTGTCAGCGGGGCTTGAACCAGCGACCTTTGGGTTGAGAAGCTGACACCTTACCTCTGGACTACCGAGTCCCTCCCACATAGAAGATACAAGTTTTTACTCACCAAAGAACAGATATCCAACCACCAACCACAGACAAGGGGAAGACACCAATCTCCATGACAACCAGCAGCTTGACTTTCACGACAATGTAACACAAGCCAAAAATTCTCTGACCCCTGCAAAAAAAAAAAAAAAAGTGGAAATCATTTTAGTTATATAGAGTGGTGTAACCCTCATTTCAATACAAATTTTCTTTTTAATGCTGTTTGTTCTATACCATAACTAACAAGTGTCTCAAGTGATCATATTTTGTCTTTAAGTGGGTGGTTGTTTTGCTGTTAAATGTAGCTTATCTGATGATGTTACAGTGGCCGCATTGATGTCATAAAAAAAACTTACATGGCATCAACCAATCAAAATGCAGTTTATACAAATGGGTCATATTGATAACAAGATTGACTAATTTGAGATATCTTCGAACACCATGATTGACACAAATAGGTTCTGTTTGCTCAATAGACCACTACTTCTGGTCCTTAGGTAGCCAAGTTGATCTTACTCTTGTCATTTCCCCAATTTATCATTACATTCTTCTTCTTTGCCTCTCAGCACCTTGTGGAGTACAGGCCATCGACAAAGCGTCCCTATTCTACGTCAACATCTGTAACTCTCCCTGGTTTTCCTTTCTCTCCTTCAGGTCATTCTTGGCCGTCCTGTAGATCTATTCCCTTGTGGATTCCATGGCAAGCTTTGTCTTGCTGTGTTGGATCTAAGTCTTCTCATTATACTGCAAATACATCTCTATTTCCTCTTTTTGAAATCTCTCTCAACTGGGAGTTCCTCTGTCCCCTATTATTATTAACTGTACTATTATTCTTATAATTATGGTCTTAATAATTATTATGAATTAAAATAGCGGTGCCTATAACAGCAATAATACTCCATGTTTCTTTTTTGTAAAAAAAATTACATGACTTTTTAAAAATAAATAATTTAAAAATTCATAGATTTATCATTGTTTGCATAGAGTACAGGTCACCTTTCGTGCAGCATTTCACCAACCCCAGCACAAAGCTCATGTATCTGCAGATGAATCCAGTGTCTTATACATCAAATTACAGTGATGAATCCTCTTATAACAATTTGTTTGTTTCATTGAAAAATTACCCAGTCCACCATTGCAGTTATCTCAGGGTAAATTAAGAGGAAACAGCAAGATGAAAGATAAGTTAAAGAAGGAAAGGAAAGAAATAGGACTTACCAGAAGCACCCGCCAAACCACCCGCTCTTGTAACAAAGTTAAAGCAAATGAGAGATGGCAAATGGTACAAAGAAGCAAGCTAAGAGATCAAATCTACTTGCTTTTAAGTTTGGTAAGAGCACACAGGGAGAAGATGGCCAACAGGCACACAGCAATCACCACATAGCCGGTCAGCGTTGTCAGAAGGCCTTCGAAATGGGAGGCCACCACCTGAGGCGAATGAGAAACAAGAATGATAAATGTTGTGAGTTACTAGACTTGAAATTAAGAGTGATATACATACGACAATAAAGGACATTTCCACCAAAGGAAAGCAGAACAGAACAGAATGTGTGACATTTTGGGTGTAAACCCTTTGTCAGTCAACAAACAGGTAATATCTACACACTTATACTTAACAAGCATGTTACACCTCGGGCGATACCAGGTACGATTATTGGATCAGGTTAGTATTCGATACTTTCGATACTGAGTTTCTGCAGGTAGATGTGAACAGTGCTATTCAAACTTTTTAATCATAAGACCGTTTGAAAATGGCAGGTTAGCTGAATGAAAATTATATTCATAGACAGGGAGAGAACGAAGTTTATATTACTTCAATGTCACTTCTGGTAGAAAATTTTCTTAAATGATGATTTAAAACCCACCTGCAAAATATTGTTTTATCCCTTAGGGGCCTATCAACAGAGCCTTTGGCAAACAAAAATCCACTAACTCAGAATCATGTATCTATAGGTGTCACTCATCACATTTGACTTCACTCCACTGTGGCACCTTTGTGTGTCTTGAAGTTAGCACAGTGGTGATCCCATTCATTCCCACCGGTTGAATGGCCAATTTCCCAATGTTCAATGTCAATATGTATGATATACCATGTGTAACATAGTTACTTGTAGTGCTGAAGGGGATTTCCGTAGTGAAGGAAAACCTTTGACGTAATCGATTTTAGCATGCGTGAAGCCCCTAGCGAGTTTGAAACATGGTCGTTTTGGTGTGCCCCAGTATCGATTCATTTATTTTTTAAAGGGGAGGGAGTTTTTCTCGTATTATATCCAAGTATGTCGAAGCGTTTGGAATCGTGTGGACATTTTCGATTTTGGAAAAGTCTTGGTTTTGAGCATAAACAGGGCAATTATACATGATTGAGAGAGAAATACAGGAACATAGTGTTGATTCCACCTTCGTGTTATGGCAGTATTGTGAATTTTCTTCATTCATTAATTTATTGCCAACTGTAAGTACAATAAATAGCCTAGTTATAATTATTTATCGAGCCTTGGTGTTACTAGATTATCAAAGTCAACATCTAGATCTAGAGTGCACTGACTGCTCCTTCGTAACACCAAATGGAAGATTGCCTTGAATGTACCATAAAGATTTAATATTATTATCATTAAACCAGAAAGGTAGATATATCATAGATGTTAGAGCCCAACAGGAATGACAATGAAACAAATAACAAATACACGCCACGAAATTGAATCTTGTATATATCTCTATATATATAATTCTGCATGGATCCTTCTTTGTTCATCAAAGACTCTGTTGCAAGGCCACTAAGAGTAACCATATTTTGCAAGTAGATTCAAAATGATCCCAATATCGTTTTCATTTGTGGATTTTGTTCTACCAAAGCGACGTTTAGTTAATGAAGATTTCATTGCTTCCCGTCTCTGAGTAGAACTTTTATTCTCCTAAGCCACCATTTTAAAAGGATTAAAAATTTTAAAAGTTGGAATGGTACCATTTACTCCTACCTGTGTACGGGTAACATAAGTGTTGAATACTAACATCATCAAAGAATCATACTTGGTATCCCTCAGGGTGTGTACCATGCATGTTTGTCTATATTTATCCCTTTTGACCAGGCCATTTGCCTCACTATTTGTCTTTCCATTTCAACCCAGTCATCTCTTCAAAAGGGAAAGTAATCTTTTACTGTGATAATAACCCTTCAAGCACATGGTTTTATATAGTGAAAGAAAACAAAATACATGTAAACACATTCGCTGTTCGTTCATTTAAACATTTAAATATTACAACCTCAGTCTGGACGTGAGATCAGACAGAGAGAACGATTTCAATCTTTCAAAAGTGCTCTTAAGCAAGATCGCCTTCAGCAGGCATATGAAAGATTTTAATACCATGTTCTTAATGACTTTATCATCTGGGTTTAGTTCTAGAATTTTACGAGATTAAAACTATTTTTTGTTGAATTACCATATTTATTTATTCTGTTGAATGTTTCATTTAAATTTCAGTTTTTCGAGCTATTGTTATTTGCTTTGAGATATTGAACATTGTAATACAGAAACATAATAAAAATGCGAAAAATCAGTTATTATTTCCATTTGCTTCTTTGAATTGGCTCCTCCAGTCTTAATGAAAAGGATTAAATAAGAAAAAAGAAAATTGTTCAGTAAAGGGTCAAAAGGAAGCTATTATTTAAACTGAAAAAGATAGGCACAATACAAGAATACTTAACTACAGATGCCTGTCATCAGTTCGTAACATGAATTATATTCTGGAAACTAGACTACTGCAATTATTTGCTTTTTCTATACATCTGTTGAAATCATAAAATGTCTCCAAGCAGTTGAAAACAATACAACCCAGCTCATTCTTAAGAAAAGACGACGTGATATGGCAACTTGCTTCATGAACTACGCTGGATGCAAGTCTGTCAACGTCTCAACTACAAAGCTGCAAATTCAGTGCACAAGTGGGTGCATAGAAGTGCCCCCAAATATCTCTCACCTAATCACACACTTTGATCAAAAATCTGACAAGCACTTACAGATCCCACAGAAATGACTAAAGGCTGGCAAAAGAGCCTTCTCATCTTTCTCACCTATCGTATGGAACAATCTGCCAATACCAATAAGGCAATCAACGACACTAAATGCATTCAAAAGAAACTTAAAGACACACCTCTTTCAAAATGCAAACTAGTAACTATAATTTTTTTTGTAGTTTTGTGTGTGAACATTTTTGGTGTTGTACAAAATTTGGACGAATAAAATCTCAATTGTGTGCAAAAAGATGTTTAAAATTTTGTACATGCTTTTGTTTTTCATTGATGTGACAGATATTTCTCAACTATGCGCATCTTTTCTGCCTGGTGTGCACATGCACAGCTTACAGGGAATGTTGGTGATAGGCCATCGCACTGAAACGGTATTATAAAAACAAACAAAACACACTCACCAGCTCTTCCATCTTAGCTCCGACTAAGGCAAAGTGACCGATGTGGTATGGACAGAAAGCTGTGGACAGATAGAAAAAGATAGAAAAAGACACTTCAGATAGTGTCAGATGCGACATTGCACTTATGACAACTGTTCATTAAATTAATTAAGTTCTTAAGTACAATAAAACTACTTGGAACACATAAACCTTTAATAATGAAAATAGCCTACAAACCAAACTGGACCCAGTTTACTTCCATTTCGACTTTCACCGTCGATATATTTCATGTGCTTTAAAAATGTTTTCTGCATTCTCTTTAGCAGTCCGTCTGTGTATCTCTTTGTTTATGTATCTGCTTGCCTGTTTTAGAGAGAGAGAGACAGAGAGAGAGACAGAGAGAGAGAGAGAGAGAGAGAGAGAGAGAGAGAGAGAGAGAGAGAGAGAGAGAGAGAGAGAGAGAGAGAGAGAGAGAGAGACAGACAGAGACAGACAGACAGACAGAGAGAAAGAGAGACAGATAGACAGACAGACAGACAGACAGACAAACAGACAAGAGATAGATACGAAACAGAGAGATTACACCAGGCCCATTGAGAGGGGGGAGGGGGTCAGCCGAGGTGGCGCCCTGGGGCCTGTGAGTTGGGGCCCACACCCACAAACCAAACAAAGAAGAAAAAGAAACGAGGATGTACCTTGAGCAAGGCAAACAAAAAGAAGTGTGTACTTTCATGAATAAAATTCTTTATACAGAAGTAGCCCAGGTTTCAGGAAGGAGCCCGCTAATGACTTTCATAGGACCCTTGATGATGTAAAACAACTTTTCTGTTATGGTGTATGGGGCATAGGACCATATACATATACTTAGTGATTTTCGACTTGTGTAAATGAATATTGAATGATTCAAATGAGGGTCAATCCTGACTGCTTGGGTTCTCCTAAGAACAACCATTGGCACTGGCAGATCGAGGGTTGCAGGTGAAGATGTCCACAAATTTTTTTACACAAAGGCTATGAAATATGAAGGCTGAAGTAGTTTGCTATAGACAATAAATACAAAGGAAATGGGGACCCAGGCCAACTTTCAAATAATTACCTTTGAGCGTATCAGATCAAGGATTGCAGGGAGGGGGCTTCTAAATGATAAGAAGACGTAATTAGACCTTTGTTATACTAAATTGATTCCATTTAGGTGAGCCCCTTATTTCACATCTATTTATTAACTTGCTAACATGTGAATTAAACAAGTTTCCTTTAGTGTTGGGGCCCAAAACTTCCCTGGGCACCCTTGGATTCTACCTATCTAAACTAAATGGAAGAAACCGGCCAGAGCTTGATACACAAGACACAGGTGATTAGGTACACAATTTGGTCTCATAGTTTCACGCGTAATTTAAAGAATCAATTCCATCGGATAAAAACAATGTAATACAATGTTTAAACTTACCAAACACCAAGATGAACAGCGTGTTCAAAGACACCACCCAAAACACATGTTCTATGAAAAGACATAAATAACAAATCATATTTATAAAGAACATAATTGTAATGTCAGGACAGGGCAGCCTGGAGAAAATCATTTCGGACATCTTAACTCATACGCTGGAAGGTAGAATGGGAACTGATAAAGAAAGAATACTTATAATTGACAAATTCATGTCTTTCTTACAACTTTTCATATGGGGGGAAAATCTTTCATAGTACATATTAACCAGAAAGGTCAGGCTCCATGACTCTATTTATTCCTTAACATAAACTGAATCGTAAGTCCTATAAGCTGTCTCAGCCAAAGATTGCTATTTGACAACAGATCAGATAGCCCATTATTCAAATTAAACAGAAAATCAATTAAAAGTGAACTGATGAACACCTTGCAGTTGGCCATCCTACCAGAGTTCTATTCTAAAGTTTCAACAGCAAACATTTGCCAGTAAATGCATTTAGTAAAGAAGATAATTGCATAAACAAATATTCTGTAAACGATTTTCCTGTGTAGGTTTAATTTAATGAAAAATTAATTTTCCGTCAAGTTTTTGTATGTATTCAAAATTCTGTGCCAACTTCTTCGGGAAATACCATGGAATCTTGCCTGGAAGACAATGCACTTACATAACTGCTCATTGCAATGTGTTTCTTTCTTTTTCTCTTCTCATTTTCATTGGTTAAAAAAATCTAAATAAATAAATAAAAAACTTCGCTTAAAGATAAAAAAAAAACTTACCAGAAAAACAAGTGAACCATCTAGACCCAAAAGCTGAAAAACAAGAGGATACAGAATGACTTTCTTTATATATCCAATTTCGTGGGTGTATGTCTATAACAATTGTTTAGAATCAATGACTTTTCAAAACCTCATCCTTGTTTACGTTAAACAATAACTTTGTTTCAGGCCATTTTAAATAAGATCAACAGTTCTTTCTGAGTTCTTGTTGACGATACACCAAATAATGCATTATACAATACAACCATTCCAATGCAATTGGGAACAAGAGAAATGAATTGTCAATCGAAGACAAGAGAAGAAAAAAAGAAAAAAGTTAGGCAAAGAGACTAACAGCAGCCAGTGAGATTCTTTCTTACCCTTTCCCACGTTAGTTCCTCAGCAGCTCTGTCCCACTCTATTGGATTCCAGTTATTATCATCTGAAAACAAACATATGCTAACATTAAAAATTAATTTTCCTTCAATTTAAACAAGATAATGACTATTTCCAGACCAAAGAGTCTGTATTAAACCAAGGTTAAGGTATGCCTGCCTTGCCTGAATTGCTCCAATTTTCATACATTTTTCTTTCAAGTTTAACATAATGATGGCATGATCTAGTTTGGGAGCTTTATGTGTGGTTACTTTGCCTTGTTTTGTTTTATTGAAATTTATACCATCCACCGCATGCAGTGATCTCAAGGAGAATGAAGAGGAAACAGCAAGATGAAAGACATATAAGTGAGTCAAAAGAAAGAGGTAGGAGCTACTAGAAACACATACCAACCGCCCACTCCTAACAGTGGAAAAGAAATTAAATGTGTTCTTGAATCATTTCCACCTCACATTGCTAACTAGCCCTTGGACTGAAGATGATGCAAAGATCTTTAGTTTTTCAAGAAGAGTCACTCATGTATGACAAACAGATTTCTTTGTTGTTATCACAAAAGACATAATGCATTTACCTACAGCATATAGTAGAGGCATTGCAACGTAATCAGTAGAGTTGTGAGTTGTATTCATGACGACACTGGTTCAGACCCTTGGAGCCCAGGTTTTTCATGACCGCATACAATTAGGAACAGTCCTTGACTCTCTTTTCCTCCCTTGACTCAGGTGTGCATGAGTATTTAGCTATAGATAGACAAGGATCTTGTCTGAGTGTTAATATAAATTGCCTAACAGACAGCTTTCCTGTATGCTCCCCAGGGAGTTGAGAAGGACTTTGAATGAAGCTACTCGCTGGTGGGTAAATAACACATGGTACACACGTTTCCCGACTCAACCCGGCTACAAATACATATCCATCATATGTGGTGATCTCAGGGTGATTAAGACGAAACAGCAAGATGAAAGAAAGAGATTATAAAAGAGTGAAAATAACGAAGTAGAATCTACCAGCAGCTTCTGCCATCTATCCATCCATCTCCAAGTGGGTACTAGCACCAGCTTAGGAGAAAAATCTGCAACAGAATATCACCTGTTCCACTCCACACTTTAGAGAGTGGAACCACATTCTAGGGAGAGTGGAACCTCCACACTTTAGAGAGTGGAACCTCCACACTTTAGAGAGTGGAACCTCCACACTTTAGAGAGTGGAACCTCCACACTTTAGAGAGTGGAACCTCCACACTTTAGAGAGTGGAACCTCCACACTTTAGAGAGTGGAACCTCCACACTTTAGAGTGGAACCTCCACACTTTAGAGAGTGGAACCTCCACACTTTAGAGAGTGGAACCTCCACACTTTAGAGAGTGGAACAAGCTCTAACTCGATGAGCCACAATGACCTTTAGGGAACTTAATTTTTCTTTTACATAAAGGACAATGCGTGAAAGTAAAATTTGAATGGACAACTCGAGGATTCAAGATAAATGCATAAAATTGACGGCTTCACTCATAAGTCATAAAAAGAACAATGAATTCATCATCTATCTGAACACCAGTCAGTAACCTTGAGCTGCTGCGTTGTTCCCGTTGTTGATATCATCAGCTGCGAGATCCTCTGCCTCGACAGGGTCATCCCTTCATGGTCTCGAGGCGCGGGCGCAGGCTCCATCTCTCCTGCCATCTGATTGGCTCTTGGCGCAGGGGCTGCAGCAACCACCTCAGCACCACCGCCACACCGCCACCAGCTGCCACGCCCCAAGGCCACCAATCAAGTTGAAGTTATTAGCGGGGCTGGCCCTGCAGGATTCTGAGAAAATGAAAAAGCAAACAAAACAAAGAGGAATATAAACAGACAGTAATAATAATCCAATGAAATGCCATTTATGACTCCAAGGAAATTTTTAAGTCATTGTAAACACAGGGTTGAATGATAATCTTCTATCAAATCAATCAAGATGAACACTTCCTTTAATCTGAGACTACGTTGATGGGGACAATTAACAGACTTCAAAATAATCATTTCACCAATATGAATCTAATGAGATTTCACCTTAATAAGGTTGACAATTTAACGTTTTAAAGTGTCTTTATTTACACTTAACACATGTCAATTTAAGATAGTACAACAATTATCTCAAAAGGAAAATTTTCACTTGGTTCATAAGATGAGCGTAATTGCTCACAGCTTTTCAAACATTTTTTAATTTTTACTAATGGGTGTTCAGTGCTAAAAAAGAAACAAAAAGACTGATAAGGTCATAATGTGAAATGTTGACACATTGTGTGATAAATACAAAAAAAAACTCATGAGGTATAGAAAATAACAACAAAAACCGTAAAAAATACATCAGTCTTTAAAATACAACTTTACTACAAAATAGCGGTATAACAAAACAGGATAGTAATTGGTGGGAAGATAAATGTTTGCCCCTATAGTCTGAGCTTTAGAGTTCAAATCAGGTCTGGGGCATGAAAATATTCACTTCAGTACATTTTTGTTAGTTTATTGTTACTTTTTTTGTGAGTATGCATATGAGGGTGCATTTTCTTTTCAGTAAAAACAATCTTCTGATACTACAAAGGCTGGCCCATGGACATGATCTTATCGAATATAGATGGGGGGTGGGGTGGGGGGGAACCAAAAGACCCCAAGTACATGTAGTCAAGTGGCATCGGTGGCCTAGTGGTTAAGTTGCGGATATGGTATCATGAGGTCTTGGATTCAAATCTTAGCAATGTTAGGTCTGACATTGTGTTCCTTGGTCAAGACACCTAACTTGTATTTACCCCACTAACCAAGGTGTAAATGGGTACCAACAACAGCTTGGGAGTACAACAGATTAGCGTCCTGTTCAGGAAGTGATTAGTATCCCCTGTTCTGCATCACACTGTAGAAACCAGAATAAGCTCTGGCTTTATGGGCCATAAGGGCCTTGAAGGAACTTTACTACATACTGGCCAGGTAGAGCACATTAAACAGCCATCTGTTTCCCTTCCCAACACCCTGATGTCAACTGCATGCGATGGAGGGTGTGCTTGAACAAACTGTCGCAAATAATAACACACTTGGAGTCAAATCAAAATCAAAATCTTTAACCCTACCCTGGGCGCATTATTGCCGTTCCCAGCTGTTCTAACCAATCGGGACCTCCACCGTGTAGAATCTGTTCCCGTAGCCAGACTAGGCTGATGAAAGCACACAGCGTACAAGTTACCACCAGACATCCCTGAAAACAGTCTCCGGCCAGATTTTCTCTGTCGATGAAAGACATCTCAATTTTTAAATATAGATTTGAGACAAAGAAAAACGGCAGTGCTTAATCAAATCTTTAAATAGGATGTTTTAAAAAGTCTATATTAATCTTTAGAAGCATTCAAAAGGAACAAAGATTAAATGTGGAAAACAGTAAAATAAGAAAAGTTCTTGGTGTTATATTACCGTTAGAATTCCGTTGGCTTTCTATCTGAAACAGTCTAGTCCTATCCCACAGTATAGTATTCTTTAAAAAAAAAAACAATGCATTTAAATCTTTAACCTCAGCAACTTAACAGTGCAGGTAAAAAAAAACTAGCATTGCTACATGTCACCAATCTTAGATTGTAGATAAGGTGGAAAGGAAAAAGTCAGTACTCACGTTGAAAGCATATCAGTGGAAAAGTGAGAAGAGAACTGACTGACCCTGTAAAAGACATCTGTAAATTCGGCCTGAGGATACAGAGGAAGATAAAATAAACATTTCATTTTAACATATTCAAATAAAACATTTCTGTTGTTCTGAAAATTTCAGCTCTTCTTGTTTGATCCTCTATGTACATCTTATAATGCCAAAATAAAACAACAACAGCAAAAAGAAAAAGAAAACAAAAAGGAAAAAGAAATTCTATCAATAGTTTAGTATACTAAATAATTAATGATTGAATAATAACATTGAAGATAGGTAAAGGAAGTGAAATTTATCAACTGTGTAGAAAGGTTGGACTTACATGCTGTCAAAGGGACAACTCCCAACCAGGCAAAAGCCACTAATGTGTAATGAAACCAATAACGCACAGCACGCGCCATG
Organism: Doris montereyensis; assembly: GCA_037039925.1. Lineage (NCBI taxonomy): Eukaryota > Metazoa > Mollusca > Gastropoda > Nudibranchia > Dorididae > Doris > Doris montereyensis. Next base: position 76,980 of record JAXRKP010000139.1, read on the forward strand.
CTGGTGACTAGGCCGCTGACAATGTCTTTGATTGGCAGACGATTGGGCATGTCGGGTGAATAGACTGCAATGATAAAAGGCATTATTGTACATATATATATATATGTGCGTATATTTTCACACGCATACATTGATAACACAACAGAGATATTTCTTCTCCTCATTTCACATTCTTATTCATTTTGTATACTTACTCATACACTTGTACCACATTCTGATATTCTCATTTCTGAATTGTACAGAAAATATATAGCCATATGAGAATACACTAGGCCTACCTAAGCTTGATAAGTAGTGCATTTTGCGACTATCACAAGCTAAATATGAAAAAAGGTAGAAATGAGCATGGTTCATACAAATACTTACTTGGTGTGAATGAGAATCGGTGCTTGCATAGCTCACAGTATTCTTTTCGCTATACTTCAGCCATTGTACCAAACTAGGGAGGAATTTGAAGATAAAAAGAAATTTGTTAAAATGGAAGCAATTAATCTTTTCCCTCTTTCCTTGTTCCTGATACAGGGCGTACATTGATTAAGTGCAGGTGTAGCTCAATAATATAATAAATTATTAAAACATCCAGTTTTATTCAAACTTCTTCTCTTTCAATTCATATTTGAAAAGAATTCTAAAAAAGAGGGGGGGAAAAGGGGGGAGGGGATGATAGAAATAGCAAAATAAGTGCAATGTAACACACTTCAAAATATATCTAAAATATGGAGTGAAAGTTGACAGATTTAAAATGGGACTCAAAACCATCATTCAAAAATGGAGTCAAACTTTCTATCACGCCTTCTCAAACTTTCTGAAAATGCAAAATATCTCAACATGTGTCCTTCGATTAAAACAAATACAGAACAATTCTTACATAAACATTTTCAATGTGTAATAAAGTGAATGTGTTATCTTGTTTTCAACACAGATGACATCAATTTCTCTTTCACTCTCAGATCTACACGTAATCCTGCGACCTGCTCTTTACAATGATATTTGGCCAATAAGTGCCCATCAGCATCAAATATAATATAATGTGAGCTGGCACCTCACAGAGTCCTTTCATTTTACACAAAAATTTGAAGCAAATCAAATTTTTTAAATTTCAAACAAAGTATTTATTTCCTTTCAAAAGATTTACTCAATTGGACACACACACACACACACACACACTCACAAATAATTATACATACACAACTTACCATTCCTGGTGAACGAATTTAATACTTCCAGTACAAACACATGGATGATACAAAGGTTTATCTGCATACCTTCACAGCGGCAAACTCGACATATATCTGTGAAACACAAACAGACCCACAGTGAAGTGAAGTCAAGAAAAAAAAATGATTTGGGTTTTTGTTTCGTTTTTTATTTTGTTTTTTTAGTTTATCTTTTATTTATTTTTGACTGTCACGTATTGAATTGATACTCTGGAAAAAAAAAAAGATAGAAATGAATGTGAAGAGAGAATGAAAAATGAATATAATGTAACGCCATGAAAATGTGTCTTCTGGACGATCTAAAGTTTCATCTTATCAATCTTATCTTACAGCAATTGAATATTGAACCCATAAAGAAGCCATGCCTGGCTTTCTACAGGCTGCCATGACGCATCTCATAGCACAAAACACAGCTTTTGCTCTTTGCTCGGTCAAAAAGCCTAACTTTTCTCTGTGGACAGGGGATGCCTTTTTTTTTAACATGCATCTATATTCATTGTTGCGTTTATTCATTGGTTCAGCTTAATTTTAACCCATGTGGAGCTACCCATTTCATTACATACTGTGTTCACGATTTGCTTTGCCCAGACGATTCTTACGTCAGCATGCGAGGTTGCCTGGGCTTAATGGCTGGTTCGTGTATTTTGTGCTGTGTTATGGATTAAAAATCCATGTAACTTTATAACTTATGATGTTGAGATGCGAAACCTATATATTCTGATAAAGTGTTATTAATAAGCCAAGTAACACTGTTGAGTTTGAATGAGCTGCCCTAAAGCCATGATAAATAAAGAGCAAAATATGATTGGCAGCTGTGGTCAATTTGCGTAAGAATAGCCCCTACAAAAGTTTCATCTACTATCACGTCTAAATTACAGCATTATCTCTCTGTAGCATCAATAACACATCCCAAACCCCATGCTATTTACAGAAGATACCATTTCAGTGTGTAAAGGGGTGGTGAAGACAATTCACTTAAATAAAATCCTTTAGTTCTCTGTAACAGAAGGATCTATTCTTCGCACTTTGAAACCTAACACCTCCTATCTACTTGGATTCTACTAAGATTCACTAATTAGTGAAGCAAGCATCAGTTTTCTCTAATATGAGGGTTAAAAGCCAAAGGTTGGATGCAACTTTTCTTTCTATTTTTTTCTGATTTTTCACCCAAACTTTTTTTTCAGTTATGTTCCATAGTGTGTACCTGGCTATGCCTATAGAACCCCCCCCCCTCATCCCACCAGCTGTGTTACTGCAATTATCTTGTCTTTATTTATTAGAAAAGTAATAAATCATGAAAGCCTATTGATTGCCGGACTTCTTTACATAAGTTTCACTCACGATAAGCCAAAGCAGGTTTTGCTAATGCAACCGAATCTAACCTGAACGGTCTCCGAATCTAACCTGATCACAGTCTCCTTTCTGATGGCCGATCATCGTCTACATTTTTGTGCGGACGTAAAGCGCATGGCCGTCAGCCATAGCCGTAAGGGGCATCAAAGACAATATATTCCGCAAAGCCAACCGGACAATTTAAAAACAAAAATTTCATGATTTCTCAATAGGCTCTTTACACAAGATGAACTATCGGAAAATAGCTCCACTTTAATATTACCGTTATTAGATCTCAGATCGAAAAAAAATTTCTTTTGTCCGACCATAAGGTTTTGCAGACTGACAGTAGTATCATGGTATTCTCACTCTCATTTAGAGTTACTTATGATTTTTTTCGTGTCTTTTACAGGATATATGGTCGTAGGCATACGTTTTCTTTCACTCAGATCATAAAACGGCGCTTCTACGTATCTTTCAACTGTTTTTTTCAGCTCTTACTGTGTGTTCATTTGTAGACCACAGTTCTTACATAATAACGAAAATCTGAAACCTGCCTCACGTGATCACTGCAAAAGATTTTAAATCATTAGAACTCGCCAAATTTCTCTCTTTCACATGGAATTAAAGAAAACAGAATAAAAGGTCGTTTTACAGCACCTACCTTAAGGTGAAAAAGTACTTATTAAAAAAAGGGAAATGCCCGCAGTCTCAATTGCTGACGTTCTTACCCAAAAATATTCACAAAACACAAATTGAAAGCAAATTTCACAATATTATGTTTTGTAAATCTGCGATGTCAAAGCTATACATGGACCAAATGTTAAGAAGATTCATCAATTAGACTTTGAGAAAGATTAATTGAAGAATTCAAGTTATCCTTGGGTCCCACTTTTGTGAAACCTGCCATATATAGAGAGACCATGGATCTATCTAGATTTAGAGAATCTAGATGTAGATCTAGAGCCGGATCAAGAGACTTCTCAATGTTCATGACTAGCTAGTAAATTTGACATCATAAAGCTTCAACCAAATGATTATACCCTTATTAACTGACAACAGTGTTTGTTATAGATACAATAGCAATAAAATTCGAAGAGTTGAGGATAAAAGATGAAAAGACAACAATCGAAAGTCTGATTTACCGAGTTGCCCATCTTCTTGGTCGTCCATTTTGTTTATTCAATGTCGTCCATCAAAATATAGCTCTATTTTCTTTCATCAATTATCAGTTTCCATCCACCAAATTTAGTCCCAGGCAGAACATCAAATTGAATTACGTTAGTTGAGATTGAATTTCATAAATCTTTCTCAATGCCTGCTTATCTGTGATTACGACTTTAATTTTAATCTTATTTACGGCACCTGGGATTTCGTTGCTGATGTAAACAGTATCTAACTATGAAGTGAATGAAAAGGAAGATCTAGATCTGAGATTCTAAATGAATATATTATTGTCAAAATCTAGATTTAGGTGTTGATATTCACGTTTTCAGAAATTGAATTGCATTAAGATTTAGATATAGATCTAGATATCTACATCTAAATTTTAGATTTATAGATCCTTTGCTACTTGAATTACATTTCAAGTTTTGTTTTCTTTTGGTTGAAACCCAAACTATCGTGTATCAGTGTCGGTGAGGTCCATACATTCAAAATAACAGATTTGTGATGTGGATCTTTAAAACGTCATAACATTTTATAATCACCTATTTACAATTACAATGACAAAGTCAAATGCGAACATTGATAACAACAACTATCAAGATGGGGACAAAAACAAAGAATCAGAGAAGTGGGATAACGAGGAGCTGGCAACGGTGAGGTTCTTTTTTCCCTTTATAATAATAATAATAATAATAATAATAACTGACAAACTCAATTCTTGAACATTACTGTCTGCTGTAGATCTAGTGGTCTTTAAACATTTACACAACAAAAATAAAGTATGAGTTCAAACTATGCTGATATTTAAGGTTCAGAGTGAAGTACTTTAACTTATGTTAAAATGTTAGTTGTAAGTGTGTTGTTCCATAATTAGTCAAGAGAGAGAGAGAGAGAGAGAGAGCTGCTCAGCCAGGGGCAGAAAGGCCTTTATCTACTGTCACGGAGGGCAGAGGAATTCAGCGCAGTGTGTTAGTGTTAACCTAGCCGCTACACTGTGTGAATTTTGAAGATAACCATGAATTATCAATCCAATTTTGATTTCAAAGTGATGTGTATGTGTTAGATCTAAATCGTTTTTATTGTCTTCAGTTCAGTACTGTCCTATTAGTACTATTGCAACTATTGCTGACTTTAATTTCTGTTGGCAATTTGTTTCACAGCCTTGCTTCAACATGGTATCAGGATTATCATCGCCCTCTCCTTTTTGGTTCTCCTTAACAATTGATGTCCCGGTAATACAAGGAATGGTTGGCTAGATAGGAATACCATCGTCAAATTGTTTTAGTGGGAATCAACTAAAAATAAGGGATGGGGTTCAGGGGGTCCTTCCCCCTGATTACATGAGATCCCATTAAACAAAAAAAATGGAGATTTTTTTACGTGAGAACCCAGGGGGAAAGGGGTGGAGGAAGGGTTCCGTGGAGTCATAAGATAGATACATTAATACTTTATAAAATACTTATATCTGATAGTTAATACTATGTGGCATAATAAATTTAAACCATCTCTCCAGTTTTTCAGTTGCATTCACTTCCAGGTTACAAATGTAAACAAATGGGACATCAATTTTTAAGGAAAGCCCCTAATTTTTTGTATTAATAATGATGATAGTAATAATAATGATACAGTACTGACTGCCACAATGCGGCCGCCATAATGCCTGTTTTCGCCTAAATGTCCGCAATCTCAGTAAAACCAATATTTTTCTATATAAATTGCCTCTCTAAATACCTTTTTTCAAAACCAAGATTTTCGCCAAACGCCCGGTCTCAACGGCAACTGTAGATATCATCTTCTCCAAATTATCACAAAGTACGTTCGTAATTGAATAAAATTCCTTTCGTTTTTCTTTTTTTTATCATTCATTCATTCATGTAATCCCATCGCTAATACTAGTAATACTAATATGGCTTGTGCTCGTCAACAATGCGTCATGCATTGTAACCACCCCTCATTACCTATCAATTGTAATGCAATAAAAGATGACCAGTCTTCTCTTCATAACTCCACCCACTGTACCCCATAGGCTTTGTCCCATTGGATCATTGGTTTGTCATTGGACAATTAGAATTGAACAGTCTTCTGGACTCGCCACGGCTTTTTCTTGATTTTGTAAGTGGCATGAAATGGCCTGGCATTTTTAATAGACTGGGCACTCATCGCGATCAAGGGACAAGGTGTGAACAGTTTTATTGCTCCCTTGTCTGGCATTGTGCCTTTGGGTCTTTGTGTTGAGCAATGGTTATACTTGTTATATCTTTATTGTATAGTTTTCACCTTATTGATACTTCCTTTCGTCCCTTCTCTCTCATTTATCCTCTGTAGTTTAAGATTAATCACTTGTTTACTTGTCCTTTCTATAATGTACACCTGCCTCTCTTTCTCTCTCTCTCTCTCTCTCTCTCTCTCTCTCTCTCTCTCTCTCTCTCTCTCTCTCTCTCTCTCTCTCTCTCTCTCTCTCTCTCTGTCTCTCTCTCTCTCTCTCTCTCTCTCTCTCTCTCTCTCTCTCTCTCTCTCTCTCTGTCTGTCTGTCTCTCTCTCTCTCTCTCTCTCTCTCTCTCTCTCTCTCTCTCTCTCTCTCTCTCTCTCTCTCTGTCTCTCTCTCTCTCTCTGTCTGTCTGTCTGTCTCTCTCTCTCTCTCTCTCTCTCTCTCTCTCTCTCTCTCTCTCTCTCTCTCTCTCTCTCTCTCTCCTCCCTCCCTCCCTCCCTCCCTCTCTCTCTCTCTCTCTCTCTCTCTCTCTCTCTCTCTCTCTCTCTCTCTCTCTCTCTCTCTCTCTCTCTCTCTCTCTCTCTCTCTCTCTCTCTCTCTCTCTTTTTTCCCTGATCATCTCTTGTTTGCTTTTTTTTTTTTCACTATTCCTACCCACCTTTACCTCCACCCCTAATTTCCCTCTTCCCTAGGCACCCTGAGAATTAAGAGCGCCTAGCTTGTGTCACTTCTACTCATTATAAATATCATCGTCTTCCTTTCTCTTGATACTTCTCCTCTCTACTCGCCCCCTATTTCTTCTTCCTTTATCTTTTTTATCTTTTGACATAACACTGTATGATGCTTGTATAAGTATGTAAATATTCTTCATTTAATGTGTGACAAAGGAAACATCTGAAACATCACCTGTTTGTCCTGTCTTCCTTGGTGGAGTTTCCAGTGAATGTGGTAGAGCCATAAGTATCCATTGATCTTTCTTGTTCCATCGTAATGTTGGTAGTTCTTCATCCTTTTTTGTAATACATTGTGTAGTTTTTATATTTATAAAACAAATATTTTATTCAATTTCTTGCATGTAGGCCTAGTGGTGTGGGTCTAGACACAGCTGCAATATTTTTAAAAAAACTGGTTTTATTGAAAACTCTGAGAATTTCTTTTTGAAATGCAATGCAACAGTAAATGCTGATAATGTCTCTATATTGCTCTATATTATATTGTTTTTCTTAACACATGAGCTTTGCACTATTTTCCTTTGAAGGTGAGAATCAAGGTTTTAAAAGGTCACACTGATAGTGTCACCAGCTGTCAGCTTCTTCAGAGCACAACTAAGGCGATCTCTGCCTCCACCGATTGTAGCATCAGATTATGGGATTTTAAAAGTGGAAAATGTCTCCATGAATACAGTGACGTGCATCAAATCAACATACCTGAAGCCCGATCGCTGCCTGATGGATCTAAGTATGAACTTAGGAGCAGAGAATTAATTGGTTGTGATGAGGGGGGGGGGGGGGTTTGTAAAATGTTACTATCTCATCAATGCTTATATTTTTTTCATTTTCATTGATAATTGACTGAAGAAGTTAAGCCTATTTTTGGTTCTCTTTAAAGAATATGTCTGCAAAGAGAATGTTATTGTTACTGGCTTGGATCTTTATTTTTTATACAAGCTTTATTTTTGTCTCTTAGCAAGGCTAATACAGTGGTCACTGCTAAAACACACCTACTAAAATACACACTTGATGACGCTGTAAGCTTTACAGAGAGACTTGATGGAAACAATTAAATTTTATGTCAGTAATCCACATTTCTATGTCTACAATGTATTGAAGTAAATCTTCATGTTTTTGTAATGCTGTATGAATGTCTATGTGTGCCATATTAAGATGCAGCTATCTACCCAGCCAGTGTGATTTTCACCTGAAATGATATTCAATTTGAAAGAAAATTAAAGAATTTAAGGATTACCCGTATTTTTTTCCTCAGATTTGTGTCTTGTGGATGGGACAAAAAATTGAAGGTGACTGATGGCGAGACAGGGCAATGCATTGTAAGTTCATTTGCCAGATTTAAATACTATTTTAGCACAATTTAATTTACAAGACACAATCTGAACCTTCAAAGCTTTAATTTTGTTTCTGCAGTTTATGCCTTTAATTGTTTGGGTTTTTTGTTAGCATTGATTCTGCTTTTACATCTCTTTCTAATTTTGACTCTTTAGTTGTGTTGGGTTTGGATTTTTTTTTATTAGCTTGTCATTCTTCAAGAAAAGAGCTTTAGTAACTTGGGCTTATCATATGATATAAAATAGCAATTGTTTATTTATTATATCATTTTAAAATGGAATCATTTACATTCAAATTTAATATAATTGTTTTGTTGAGAAAATTGTCTAACATAAAGAGACACTGTTTTTCCTAATTTTCTTTCTTTCAATAAATCTCATTTATTTGTTCTCGTTATTTCTAATGTACTTTTCAATGTATTGATTATGCTTCCTTGTTGTCTTAAGAATGTAAAGCGCCATGAGACTAATTAGAGGTAAATGGCAATATATAAATTAAATGCATTTTTATAATTATTATCATCATCAGTTGGAAAAGAGCCATGATGACTTTTTGACTTGTTGCCAACTCTCCACGATGGAAAACTCATTGCTGTTGGTTCTGATGTATACAAAGCTTTGAGAATCTATGACGTTGAAAGCGGAGAACTTATACATGATTTGAAAGGTGACAAGAATTATTTAAGTTTCAGTATTTACTAAATCAATTTAAGATTGATTTTATAAATTTAAATTTAAATATTGTTCATGATAAATTTGAAAGTTTCTATAATGTATATTGAAATCATTCAATTTTCAATTATTAGTGCACATGAAAGTTCCTTCATCAAGGCCCTAAAGTCCCATAGAGCTGGAGCTTATCTCAGTTTCTATAGCCTGAAGCGAAACAGGTGACAATAATCATCTCCTGGCCAGGACGCTAGTCTGACACAGGTTTTTACTCTCAAGCTAATGCTTGTACCCATTAGCCACGATGCCACAGTGCACATGAGAAGCCGCTAAAATTTAATGAACGAAAATTGGTTGCAAAAAAATAGTTTTAATGTATATCATTCTCATCAACAAATGTCTTTTGAGCAGTCTTACATTAAGTGGCTATATAAACCATTCTTCGAATGGGAGGGAACGAAAATATTGAAATCTGAACATGATACAATGTTGTATTCCCATACATCAGACAGATATCTATTATAAATGAGAGATTATAATGTAAAAAAATATTTTAAACTCACTCAACAGTTGACGTCAACATTGGTGCCATTAGCTTGCCTGGGCAGCTCACTGTTCAATTTTTAAATTTAATTTCCCTTTTACATGATGGGCTTGGGACCAACACAATTAATGTATTTGTAGCTGCATTAAATTGAATTTTATATTATAATTAATCTAAATAGATTTATATATTTTTTATAATATAATCTTCACTTTGAAATTAGCTTCTACTTGTATTTTACCAAAGTTGATTTGTAGTGATAAGACTGGCTTGAAGTTTCTTAGACCTCTAAGAATTTCTTAAGTGAAATAAATGACAGTAAATAATATTATAGCTCCATAGGAACAAAGACAAGACAGATACAAGGAATAGACAGAAAAAATCTTGGCCACCATGGAGATTGAACCCGTGACGTCTGTGTCGGCACCCATGCACCCATCGCCTTGCCATGAAAAGAAAACATGCCACCAACAGAGCTGACTACGCTCCTTAATGTTATTGATATAATATAATGTTTACTTTGAAATTAGCTTACTTGTATTTTACAAAGCTGCTTTGTAATATTCTGTGATTTTTACGTTCTTGTGTACATAGATTTGTTTAAGTTCTCTCATATATAATGGACATAGCGTATTTAGCTCGGATGGTAGCACGTTTTCTTTTCATGGTGAGGTGATGGGTACCGATGCAGAGGTCAGGGGTTCAATTCCCATAGTGGCTAAGATTTTTTCTGTCTAATCCTTTGTATTTGTCTCGTGTTTGTTCCTACGGGGCTTTAATATTATTTAATGCCATTTCTTTCACTTTCGACATGCCCCTTATCTCAATGTTTGTCTTTAAGAATGTCTTAGCACCACATATGCCACAAAATGGGGGAAATATTGGTAATTTTATGAATATATAGTGGCGTTGGTGGCCGAGTGGTTAGGCTGCCGGACTGGGGATCATGAGGTCTCGAGTTCGAATCCGAGCAAAGCCAGGTCTGATGTTGTGTTCCTTGGGAAAGACACTTAACACGCCTTTTCCCCACTCTACCTAGGTGCAAATGGGTACAAGCACTAGCTTGGGAGTAAAAACCTTCGTCAGACTAGCGTCCTGTCCAGGAGGTGATTATCGTCACCTGTTCCGCTTCACACTATAGAAACCGGAATAAACTCCGACTCTATAGGCCTGAAGGGTCTTGAAGAAACTTTACTTTATGAATATATATGTAGATACATTCTTTCCTTAAATCTTCAAGAACCAGTGACAAAGATGAAGCTCTGGGTCTAGCTGTAGATTTAGATCTGTTCTCTTTTTCTGTATCATAAAGAGGCTGTAGATTTATAGTAAGATTTAGAACTTGATTTGATCTAGATCTAGCCGCCTTCTTATAATTCTCTCACCATCAATTGATCAATCGTCAGTAGAAGCAGATCTCCAGTCCCTTTCTTTTTAGCTGTCATTTATCTTTCAGTAAAGCCCAAGCGTTTCATCAAGACACAGATCTAATATTTGTGAATGAATCTAGGATCTAGAATCCATATCTGATACAATATTTCAACTAGATCATACCAACCACTTGTGTTGAGTAAAATGAAGCAAAACAATAAAACAGAAGTAGGATGATGCCCCCAAGGTCATGAGCCATGAGAGTCGCAGGAGGAAGGCGTTCATGCATTAATATTTCAAATCACCCCTTTTGTAAAGATTTCATTAAAACTGGCTTAATGGGATTCACCCGATCGCCTAAGAATTACGTCGCATGACCCACAACTGACCCCAAAGCTAGCAGCCGAGGTTGTTCCAAGGGCTCTCTTGGAGCTTGAACAACCCATGTCCCGTTATAAAGAAGAGGAAGAAGAAGAAGAAGATGCACAACTTCATAATATTTCCTTTCTTTTCATCCCAAAATCATAAAATCCGTTCTGCGATTTTCCCGCTCTTGCGTACATAAATTCATTTGTTCTCTCATTTATAATATAATATATAGAAACTATTGCTGTATATCATGTATACTATGTGCATTAAAGAGGATGGAAAACTCTCTTTATTTATTCCCAGACCATCACACAAGTACAATCACAAGCTGCAAATTTGCACCAAACGATGACAAAATCATCACAACATCAATGGACAAATCTTCCAAATTCTTTGATCTTACATCGGCCACAACGACAATAAAGCTAGGGTAAATTATTTAACCCCTTTAGGGTACAAATAATTTTATTCATGAGCAAATTAGGTTCCACCTAATTCTTACATACATTTTTCTTTTCAAGTTTGTAATATACCCAATGTATTCTGAGGTGAAATTCCACCCTACTCTTTGCTTATAGGCTTATTATATAGTCTATACTTTCCATTCTTATTTCTGATTGGTTTATGATCTACAACCCCAAAACAAAGATGACCGCTCAGGAGATAGTATATTTATAAACCATCATTGCTCTTCATTTCAAGCGTTGGAAGTGGTTACGTCACAGTGGACGGCTGCTGGTTATGTCTATGGTTAAATCTAATTCTTACCAAACCTGTGAATCATGCAATGATTGTCTATAACTATCAGTTTAACAAGAGTCAGGTCAGCCTTGCAGGGGGCATCAATGACAGTTTCCTCACTTAACAATACCACATTGGGTGGACATGCATCTTTGATTTAATTGACAACAATTATTGTCAATTATTTTCCCGATAAGGAATGGTGAATTTAGATCCTTGTTCGTTTTGCTTACACAAAGCATTGTGCATCATCATGCTGTGCTGTCTGGCAGGTAGAGTAAGATTCTCTGTTAACGGGCTATGCTAGACAATGACCATTATTTGCTAGGCCCAGGTGGATGAAATGGACACCTTGCCGTCGTGTAGGTGGAGAGAGGTTGCTATCAGCACCCTATTTATTACAGCTGAGAGACATGGCTTGATCAACTACATGTCTGAATTAAATGAAATGCCTTCATATTTGCAATCAATGAAAATAGATGTCTATCTTGACAACTTTGACAAATTTGTTGTCTGTTAAAAATCATGTTGTTAGCCGGTCTGGGCATGTTGTCATCTGGCCAGTCTATATAGAACAAATTCTGTTTCCTGAGATGGCGTGGCAAAAGGTGGACTGTGTTGTTAAGCGGCATGTTCTTAGACCACTACTACCACTGAAAATGAAATACTTATACAATTGGTCAAGGCAGGAAAGACAGGTCAAAAAGAGAGAGAGGGAGAATGTGGGTTAGAAGTTGTTGAGTCGTAAGAAAAGACAAGATTATTATTAATAATATGCAATATCATCAATCTCCATAAATTTACAAGTTATCTTCTAGTAATGATAATTAAATTAAATGATGACAACTTCTGTCTTTCAAATAATGATGTTATCAGAGACTATTAATATTAACCTTGGGCAAAAACTCCTATATTGTATAAGCAGCATGCCCCACTACATTTGCAACAAGGATACACAGGCTGAATATGTGATCTTGAGTCCCTCCAGTCTGTCTAAAACCAATCTACATTCCATTGACTTCTTCTTCCAGTATCTTTTGCAAATGTTTTATGATGATTGTAATGAAAAAAGTCCCTAAAAACAATAAGTAAACTTTAGTGTGTTTTCGTAATGCTGAGACTGTACCAAGCTATACCTGTTCTGTTGAGTTGTTGAGCAGCTGAATAAAGTGCACATGCCTGTGAAGACGTGATTCTTGTGTCTAATTGCAATGTTGCCCCTATATTTCCTAAGTGTCTGGACTTTCATATTTCCGTGTATAGTATAACTATAACCCAAACGTTTGACATGGTGGCAGCGGGAGTAGGTTTCATTTCTTATTTTGACAATTCAAGAAAAAAATGTCTTTTAAAACCATACCCCTTGACAAACCCCATCTTCGATTCAATTTAATTCAATTCAATTCAAATACTGTCTGTCATCCTTGAGGGAAATTGTTTTCAGACGTGTACAAATTAATAGAAGTATAATTAGTTACTATAAATCGTGTAAATGGACATAAGAATTGGAGTTTTCAACATGTATAATATGTAGATCTATTATTAAAAAGAAAGTAATAGATAAATTTACATTTAAAAGTAATTACTTATCGTATCACATATTCAGGTATAAATAATAATTATGGTAAACAACTTGTGTCGTCTTCAAATTATCTCTAGAATTTTCATTCACTTAAACTTTATAATTTGTATAATTTAAAAAGCCTTATGCCTGTCGATGAAAAGGAATTTAGGTGTCTTTCAGTTTTAGTCGTAATAGAGCTAAATCCGTCGTGTCTTTTTGATCTTGATTTAACTATATCTTAGACCCGAAATTATCATCAATCACCTATGATTGAAATGGGTAAATGTATAACAAGATAAGCTAATACAAATAGTATTTTTTTTACTCCATTTTTTCATCAGAGGACACACCAACATCATATCAAGTTGCAGCATCTCACACGATGAGAGGAAATTTGCTACTGCGTCATGGGACAAGACTATTCAGATGTGGGATGTAGCCACCGGAATGTATAGGTATTCAAGGATGTGTAGCAACAGTTTTTTTTTTCTTGATGTTGATTTTACCCACATCACAACTAAGGTGATCTCTGGGTTTGTGGAAGAATTTTTTACTATTTTTGTCCATAATGCCCTGTGAACAGCCATTTTTATCATCCATCTCTGATGGGACTAGGTATCACACCTACCTGGACCAGTAGGATAGGTTCTACTATAAAAAAAACTTGAGATAACCTGTCTGGCACAACCCCATGACCTTTTGCTTGAGAGGCCTACGCTTTGCTTCTGGACTACCAAGTTTTACTAGTATTTGTCTTATAATACAAAAAAAATATGTATGTTCTACCTTGAAAGAATTTCATAATAATGATAATCGGATGTGGCTAAAAACAGATTTCACAAGAAAGGAGTAAGGGATGGTAGTATAAGTATAAGAATAAGAGATCATTAAAAGAAATAAAGACAGGCTTGTGAAAAAAAACAACTTCCAGGAGGAGCTAGAAAAAAAAAAACTGGTGGGACCATGCATATTTCAGTGTGTATATACATGTGTGTATACGTGTGTGTGTCTGTGTTCTGTTAGTATTAGATCCATATAACACCTCATGTTAAAAAATTCACTTATATGTCCACGTATGTCATTTTTTGTCACCCAAAATCCACTCAAGACACAGAAAGAGCACACACTTTTGTTGATATGTTGTTTTGGCCTTTTTTTTTTAAGCATTCAAACAAATTTTCATCAAAGCTAATGGTCTAGTGCACCTCATAACTGTACATTTAAGATCTAGATCCGTTGAGCGTACATGAGTTTGACGGTCTAGGACAGTTTATGGGAGAGGAGCGGGAAAGGAACTAGAGAGAGAGAAAAGGGAACAAAACATTCACAAACTGAAAACGAATAAGATTGGGACTTCATCGAAGTTGAAGGATCAATCCCACATAAAGTTGCAGTTGTAAATGACAGGGGGACTCAGTAATCCAGATGCAAGGTGTCGGCCTCTCAGCCAATAGATAGTTGATTCGAGCACCGCAAACGGTTGAATCTACCCCCTGGTCCAGGCAGATGGATTGACATCTAGTCTTATCGAGAGGACAACAAAAGAGGAGGTCCTGTGTGTAGATCACAACACTCTGTGCATGTTAAAGATCCCCTGGTTGTTTACAGGGCAGTCCAGGCTAAATTACAAATCCTACCATAAACTCCAAGATCACCTTAGTTGTGGATGTGGGTAAATCAAATCTGACATGTATGTGACAATGCACGACAAAGGAGGAGGTGAAAATGTAGGCAACACCATGCAACAAAGAGGGGTCACAGAGAGAATGATATCTTGATGGAAAGTAGAGCTGTATCGTAATCGCAATACTACTTGCGGCTTGCAACACTCTGATACAAGACTCAAGCCTCAACACTTTGATACAATACTGTCTTGCATCTTGCCTACTCACAGAGTCTTGCATATCTTACCGTTACAGGTAGTGTTGCTTTAAGCGAACCAATGACATCAAGCCTGTTTCAACTGGCAAAACCGACAGAGAAAGAGAGAGAGAGAGAGAGAGAGAGAGAGAGAGAGAGAGAGAGAGAGGGAGGAGGGAGGGAGGGAGGGAGAGAGGAGAGAGAGAGAGAGAGAGAGAGAGAGAAGTATTATAGTCAGTGCCACACAGTGATGGAGGAGCTTGGACTGGGTGGGGTTTTTTTCTGCTTTCCATTCAAGTGTTGAGAGTGTTGCATCCATGAGAACTGATTTAAGGCTTGCTAGGCATTTGCATCTAATAACACTCATGGCACCTGCTCGCTGTGACGTCACCGCTTGCAAAATACAATACTGATTTTTAAGATTGATAGATATTTGCTTCTAACACCCATGAGACCTGCTCGCTGTGATGTCACTGCTCGCAAGATGCAAAAGCAGTTTGCAATACGCAAATCCCAGAAGTCTTGAAATAATCTAAAATAGCCTACTCAATACAGATCTGATCCTTAAGGAAAGTGTAAGCACGAGAACAGAAGGTGTCTTGGTTTGAGATCTAAGAAAAATAACACGGTTCTCAGAACTGACTGGCGGGTTTGTGCAGTTCTAGGAGCTGAAAGGCAGTTCTAGGACCATGACATTTGTATTATATACCAGTTCTCAAAAAGGGTTTAGGACCGCTGAGTCTCAGAATAGACTCGGAATTATTATCGGTTCTCAGTTTCAATTTACCTTCCAGCGGACGTTTCTTTACTCCCACCACTCCCACCCACCCCGTTATTACACACGACTTTTACTTTTCTTGTTATAACGTTACGCCACGGGACGACAATCGCTCTCCCCTCATCAATTGAATAAACGGGGAAAGGATCGCGTGTCATTCATCAATGAGATCCCATTATCTCCATTTGGGGTATTTGTTACCCCCACGGGTTATACAGCCAGAATATGATATCATTCTTGAGGTGGTTATTTTGTGTTTGTACAATTTTATCACTCTTTGAATACAGACAAGTGTCAGGTGAGGGTTATTCTATTGCATTAACAGTAATTGTTTAGTTAGTTGAAAAACTTCGTCACTAGGTGTAAAAATAAGTGTTAATTAGTCCAAAGTGAAACCAATTATATCAAGGAGGTCCATAAAATTACTGAGTAAAAAATATTTCAGTCAAAAATAGGACTGTGAGCTGGGATGTACGCTGCAGATTTAGCCATGGAAATAGAATCGCTTTTAATTAAAGACTGTTTTCAAAAAGTAGCAGCCTTCACAATCTTAACAGTTATTCTTTAACAAAGAATATTTCTAATTTGTACACTAGCTGCAGCGTGGCTCAGCTCACAGCTTTGGTCTGTTTTGGCCTTAAATGATGTTGTTGTTGTCACTCACCACGATGGTACTTCAAATACCCTCCAAAATACTCTTGCAGTAAGAGGCTGGCAGACTAAGAATCGGATGGGCAGCATCAAAAAATGGACAAGGAAACTTCAAAACTGAGAAAGTCAAAGACAGACCTGGATGGAGGTCTATTGCAGCAGAGTCATTTCCTTGTATTCCCAAACCATCTAGGTCAGGAGAATGAGATGAGGTTGTTTTCGAAATTGAACAGAATAAAAGCACTCAGAATCAAAGAGCTCTCTTCTCGGAATAGTAAAACACATCATGCCCAAATATGGATGCAAAATTGTGCAGGTGAATCTAAAATTACCAAATAAGGTAATATCCTCTTTTCTCTTGAATGTTTCCAATGGACCAAATATGGCACCAGTGTCTGTATAAATAGGACCCAAAACCGATGCTCAAGAGATCAACAAGTCAAATCTACGCTATCGCCAGAAACCAGACCAACCATGATCAACATGAATTCCAGCTCAAGTTCTAGTAGACAAACAAGTAAGCGATTTGGGCATATTTCGAGAGTGCCCAAATAAAAAAGTCAAATGTAAACTCTGCAGCAAAGAACTTGCAGATTGCTTCAAGTCAATTTATATCTCATAATTTAATTTTCAGTACAAAAAGAAAACAAATGATTTGATTTGGACCCAAGATAAAATTAAAAACCGAGCAAATCGCCATAGGTTAAGGGAATTATATTATATAAAAACAACTAAAAATCAACCTTTAAAATATGGGCATAATTACGAGTCCAGAAACACAAAGATCGTTGGTGCAAGACTCGAGTCCAGACGAGCAGGATAGGGTACTCGGCAATAGTGGACAAGGTGATAAAATAACACATTTTGCACTGACCCTGATAGTGCACAAGGAAAAGGAACCAACCATGACATTTGTATTATATACCCTCAAAGAAGTTAGAAAAATAGTCTATAGACTTTATTATGTCTCCTCCCCACGGAAATCTTTATGAAAAGGCGAAAGTCGTTCTGAGGAGAAACAGAGTACAATTGAATAAACAAAATATAATATATGAGTCCCGATTGTATTTGTTATACAGGCTCTAGAATATGATATCACTTTTAGGTGGTTATTTTGTGTTTGTACAATTTTATCACTCTTTGAATACAGAAATGTCATGAGGGTTATTCTATTGCATTCAGTAATTGTTTAAGTGAAATAGTCATAGGTGTAAAAATAAGGTGTTAATTAGAAAACCAATTATATCAAGGAGAGGTAAACACTGAAAAAAAGTTTCATCATGGATGTGATGGGGTATGAATATGCTTATAAATAATATGGTTTCACAACATCTTAACAGAAATTTTTTCTTTCATCTTTTCTTTCTAAACTGCTGTCATACTTTAAATTGAATTAATGATGAATAAATCTGAATAAAGAAAAGAAAAGAAGTCAGAAAGAAAGAGAATCTGAGAGGCCTGAGTTATTTCTTGAAAAAAACTATGTTGCCGGTAACTTATTAGCAGTGATGCAAAAGAGAACATGTTGATGAGGATTTGGGGATGAATTGAAACTATGAGTGTCGTTGGCATTCACCACTTTGCTATGAAAAAACAATAACCATACTAACTATGCTCCTTAATTTATTAAGACAATAGTAAATGATTCATACGGATGGTACGGACACAAAAAGAGAAATAGAGGTCAGAGTTTATTGGACAGAAGATGTTGGGGATGGACATCCACAGGAGGAGGAGGATGGTGAAGACGAAAAAGAAGACACGGATTTTGACTACAGGAAGACAAAAGATCGTTGGTGCAAGAGACAGACGAGCAGATAGGGCAGAGTCAAGATGATCTTTAACATTAACAAGACGATGGATGCATGATTTGTAGTCTTTAACATTAACACACAGAGGTTGCAGGTGATCTTTTTTTTAACACTTTTTCTGTTTATTGCTTTGTATTCACTTTGGATGATCAAGATAGATGGTGTAAATAACATTCATGGACACACAGAAAAATAGTTTAAATCACACGTCTTCTTCATAATTTTGTGTATTTTAACATGAAAAAATTTCTTTCATCTTTTAATGACAAGGTCCAAAGGAAACAACTCTTCAAGGAAGTCATGATGGTTCAATAAGCTGTTGATTTTAGCAGTGAAAAGAACATTTTGTTTTAAAGACAAGTGATCCTTTAACATTAACAGTCTTTGGATAAATTTAAATCTTTGACAGTCCCTTCACAAAAATGAGAAATAGAGGTCTGTTTTTTTACTTTTATCCACATATGAACATGATGGATGCAGTGATTTTGACTTTGAGATGGAAAATTAACACATGGACATCAGTGCAAATGATCTTTAAAATTAACACATGGATGCAAGTGATCTTTAACATTAACACATGGATGCAAGTGATCTTTAACATTAACACATGGATGCAAGTGATCTTTAACATTAACACATGGATGCAAGTGATCTTTAACATTAATACGTGGATACAAGTGATCTTCCGGGCAGTGGACAGGTAAGCACCTGTACGGGAGTAGATGATCCCACCCTCCACGAGTCTCCTGCTGCCTTGCAGGCAGGTCTTGGCTGACCAAAGGCTAAGGGAGTTAATCCTGAAAGAAAACAACCTGCTGCCTTGTAGGTCGATCTTGACTGACCAAAGGCTAAAGGAGTTAACCCTGACATAAAATAACAACATGCTGCTTTGCATGCTGGTCTTGAATGACTACAGGCTGAGGGAGTTAACCCTGACAGAAAATAACAAGGCCCGGTAGGGGCCCTCAAGGTGGCAACCCCACTATCTACCTAGGGTACAGTGGGCTAATCCCCTGCTTATCCAAAACAACCTGATTCAAAGTAATATATACAATGATATACCCGGCTTGAACTTTCGAAGACGACTCTAGAAAAGAATACGGACTGTGATTTTTGGAACATGAAATGTTAGGGCAATTAATGGAAAGGAGTTAGAATTAGCTGAAGAAATGGAAAAATTCAAAGTAGACATTTTGGCTATTACAGAAACAAAGAAAAAAGGCCAAGGAAGAGAAAATGTAGGACTAAATCATATTTTAATCTTCTCAGGAGTAGATGTCAAAGATAGAGCTAGAGCAGGAGTAGGCCTCCTAATGCATAAAAGGCAAGAAATGCTACTAGAAAGTTGGAAATTTGTAAGCCCACGGCTATTATAGGTAAATATTAAACCAAACAGAAGAGAAATTAAATTATTAATAGCTTATGGATTGAACGAAGATGCTACCAAAGAAGAAAAAGATATCTTCGAAAATGATTTCCAAATAGCTGCAGAGAATCTCAAACCCAAACAGGAATTAATGGTTTTAGGAGATTTAAACGCTAGAGTAGGCAACAATGTAGAAACATCAAGAGGAGTAATAGGTAAAGAAAGAGAGACAACAACTTCTCCAAATGGAGAGAGACTAATAGATTTTTGCCTAAAGAATAACATGAAAATAGCCAACACATATTTTCCTCATAAAAATATCCACAAATATACAAGAGTAAATGAAGACAGATGTGAAAAGCCAATCATAGACTACATAATAGTTAGCAGCTCCCTTCTTTACAGTACAATGGATGCTAGAGTAAGCAGAGGAGCTGAAATATGTGATCATCACCTAGTGATAGCCAAAATGAGATTATTAACTGAAGAAAACAAACAGAAAAGGAAAGAGAAGAAAGCTAATAAACTCAAAATAGAAGAACTAAATAAACCAATAGTAAAACAGATATAACAATCCAGGATAAAAAGATCTATCAGTGAAAGACAGATGAATCTGAAGGAAAGCACAATAGAAGAAAAGTGGCAAATATATAAAGAAACACTCCTCAGTTGTACTGAAGAGGTCTGTGGTAGGAAACAAATTAAAGGAGATAGGAAAATAACAGCATGGTGGAATGAGAATGTCAACACTAAGATCAAAGAAAAGAAGGATGCCTGAAGAAATACTTGCAAACAAAAAGACCAGAGGATAGGATAGATTACATGAGTAAAAGAACTATCGCCAAAGAGGAATTAAGGAAAGCAAAACAGGAACAATGGGAAGAGTTTGGACAAAGACTTCAAGAAAGCTATCAAGGAAATCAAAAGCTGTTCTGGGGAGAAATGAAGAGCATGAGAAAGACCAAAGCATGCCCAATACGACAAATTAAGAATGCCAAAGGAGAAATAATGAAAGGAGACAGCGAAATCAGGGAAACATGGGGAAAGTATTTTCACCAATTACATATTCCCTCCATTACATATGATTCCCTCCATTACATATGAAACAAGGAGTACAGATCAATTTGTTAGAGTAACAAGTAATGGAGATGAGACAGCTGAAGATGTAGATATCTCAATGGAAGAAAACTGAAATTAGTAAAAGCCCCAGGAGCAGATCAAATTTATCCAGAAATAATTAAAAACCAAGGGAGAGGGGCAGACAAACTACTACATGCAATATGTCAACAAGCATGCAAGTTAAAACAGGTGCCATACGACTGGAAAAAGGGAACGGTAGTACCAATACACAAGAAAGGATCAACTATGGAATGCTCAAACTATAGAGGGATATCACTACTTAGCGTACACAGGAAAAGTGTATGCCAGGATTCTGGAAATGAGACTAAGGAAAAGAGTAGAGGATCACATTGAAGAGCATCAGAGTGAATTTAGACCAGGAAGAAGTGTACAAGACCACATATTTACAATTAGACAAATAATAGAAAATTCCTTGAGAGAAACATTGACTTGCACTTGTGTTTTATTGACTTAGAAAGGCATTTGACACTGTGGGGAGTGATGAACTATGGCATTCCTTAAAAGAGCACAACGTAGAGCAAAATTTAATAGAAGCCATTAAAGTTTTTACAATAAACCAACATGTGCAGTGAGAGTAGCTGGAAATGTATCTGCAGAATTTGATGTAGATATAGGAGTAAGACAGGGTTGTGCCTAAGTCCTCTTTTATTTATCACATTTATTGATTCAGTCGCAAAGGCATCCACAAACATGAAGAAAATGAATGTAGGTATGTGGAAGCTCAAACCAGTAAATGTGTCAATGCTTTCATTTGCTGATGATTTAGTTCTGTTTGGAAAATCAGAAAGGGACCTTCAGTCAAATATCAACATTATGAACAATGAACTAAATAAAAGAGGAATGAGAGTAAATGCAAAGAAAACCAAAACAATGCTAGTAACTAGGGAAGCTAAAACACAAAATCTTAAATTAGGCAGGGAGAATTTAGAACAAGTTCGAAGCTACAATTACTTAGGAGTAATGATTAACTCAGAGGAAAACTAAGAGAAGAAATCAGCCAGAGAATCCAAAAGGCAAGTGCAATATTTAACCATCTAGGAAAGGCATTTGTAGGTAAACAAGAATTGTCAACGAAAACCAAAATGGCAGTATACAACACAGTTGATTGTCCTACTCTCCTCTATGGCAGTGAAACCTGGACCTTAGACAGTAGGGAATACAGTAAAGTGCAGGCAGTCGAAATGAAATATCTAAGAAGAGTAGTAGGGAAAACTTAAAGAGACAAAATCAGAAACACAACAATAAGAGATCAAACCAAAGCAGAGGGCATAAAAACTAAGATAGAAATGAATCAACTGAGATGGTTTGGGCATGTTAACAGAATGAATGACAATAGAATAGCTAAATCAGTATATAGTGCTAAAACTCAAATAAAAGACCAAAAGGCAGACCTCGGAGAAAGTGGGAAGAAGATATAAAAGAGGCATTAACACAAAGAAATTTAACTTTCACGGAAGGAAACAGAAACTGTCAGGACAGGGCAGCCTGGAGAAAGATCATTTCGTTCATCTAAAACCCATACACCGGAAGGTAGAATGGGAGCTGCTAAAAGAAAGAATAGCTGGACATCTAAACCCATACACCGGAAGGTAGAATGGGAGCTGCTAAAAGAAAGAATTCTTGGACATCTAAACCCATACAGAAAGAATAGCTGCTAAAAGAAAGAATATCTAAAACCCATACACCGGAAGGTAGAATGGGAGCTGCTAAAAGAAAGAATAGCTGGACATCTAAAAACCCATACACCGGAAGGTAGAATGGGAGCTGCTAAAAGAAAGAATAGCTGGACATCTAAACCCATACACCGGAAGGTAGAATGGGAGCTGCTAAAGAAAGAAAGAATAGCTGGACATCCATATTATCTAAACCCATACACCGGAAGGTAGAATGGGAGCTGCTAAAAGAAAGAATAGCTGGACATCTAAACCCATACACCGGAAGGTAGAATGGGAGCTGATAAAAGAAAGAATAGCTGGACATCTAAACCCATACAGCGGAAGGTAGTAGAATGGGAGCTGATAAAGAATAGCTGGACATCTAAGCCTCTCAGGGATTCTGCTGAAAGAAAGAATGGTTGGAGCTGCTAAAGAAAGTTAATAGCTGGACATCTAAACCCATACACGGAAGGTGGAAGCTGATGGGAGCTGCTAAAGAAAGAATAGCTGGACATCTAAACCCATACACCGGAAGGTAGAATGGGAGCTGCTAAAAGAAAGAATAGCTGGACATCTAAACCCATACACCGGAAGGTAGAATGGGAGCTGATAAAGAAAGAATAGCTGGACATCTAAACCCATACACCGGAAGGTAGATGGACTATGGGAGCTGATAAAGAAAGAATAGCTGGACATCTAAACCCATACACGGAAGGCTGCAAATTTGCGGAAGTTCTTCCTAATAGTGATTTACAGTCAAAAAAATGGAGCTGTTTAAAGAATTAATAGCTGTTGATTCTAAACCCAGGTTCACCGGAAGGTCAATAGCATAGAACATGTTTTGATTTTCAAAGAATAGCTGGACATCTAAACCCATACACCGGAAGGTAGAATGATAAAGATAAAGAAAGAATAGCTGGACATCTAAACCCATACACCGGAAGGTAGAATGGAGCTGATAAAAAAGAAAGAATAGCTGGACATCTAAACCCATACATCGGAAGGTAGAATGGGAGCTGATAAAAGAAAGAATAGCTGGACATCTACACTGGGAGCTGATAGAAAGAAAGAATAGCTGGACGGGGGGACAATGGGAGCTGATAAAGAAAGAATAGCTGGACATCTAAACCCATACACTGGAAGGTAGGAAGGAAAAGAAAGAGCTGGACATCTAAACCCATACACCGGGGTAGAAGCTGATAAAGAAAGAATAGCTGGACATCTAAACCCATACACCGGAAGGTAGAAATAGAATGGGAGCTGATAAAGAAAAGAATAAACCCATACTGGACATCTAAAAGAATAGCCATACACCGGAAGGTACTTTTTTTCTTTAGGTAGACTGGACATCTAAATTCATACACCGGAAGGAGCTGGAAAAGAAAGAATAGCTGGACATCTAAACCCATACACCGGAAGGTAGACTGGGAGCTGATAAAGCTAAAAAAGAATAGCTGGACATCTAAACCCATACACATCTAAACCCATACACCGGAAGGTAGGACTAGAGAAAGGAGCTGATAAAGAAAGAATAGCTGGACATCTAAACCCATACACGGATTTTAAGAAAGTAGACTGAAGGTAGAATGGGAGCTGATAAAGAAAGAATAGCTGGACATCTAAACCCATACACCGGAAGGTAGAAATAAAGAAAGAATGGAGAAATAGCTGGACATCTAAACCCATACACCGGAAGGTAGAATGGAAGAGCTGATAAAAGAAAGAATAGCTGGACATCTAAACCCATACACCGGAAGGTAGAAATAGAATGGGAGCTGATAAAGAAAGAAAGAATAGCTGGACATCTAAACCCATACACCGGAAGGTAGAAATGGAATAGTCTGGAGCTGATAAAGAAAGAAAGAATAGCTGGACATCTAAACCCATACACCGGAAGGTAGAAAAGGTCTGGGATGGAAAGAATAGCTGGACATCTAAACCCTTTCTTCAGTGTGTAGAAGTTGCTGGGAGCTGGACATCTAAACCCATACACCGGAAGGTAGAAAAGAATGGGAGCTTGAAAAGCTGGACATGGCTGTACTCAATTTTTTAGAAATGAATACCCATTTGCACATCGGTTGAGTCTTAAAGAAAGAAAATGCATTTACACCGGAAGTAGACGAGCTGATAAAGAAAGAAAGAAAAGCTTTGCACATCGGGAGTTGATCAAATCATTTTAAAGTCGAAACCTAGGGACCTCATGATCCCAAGTCAACTAGCCTAGCCACTCGACCATTAATGCCACACTTTGACAGACATAACACAGATGTAAATAAAGAGTACTTCTTTTTGAGTTTATTAAGTTTTTGTTTTGAATTACCAAAGGTTTGTTGTTGGTGACTGGTTCCTACGATATGAGCATTGTTGTATGGGATGTGGAAAACAATATTCAGAAACTCAAACTTCAGGTGAGTTGATGCTTTTTGAATTTTGTTTCATGATTTAACTTCTTTGATCATATGTGACACTGATATTGTTTCATTCATTCATTATAGCATTGCTGTCATTCCGGGCTCATTGGTTTGTTTGTATACATCCACCACTAGATCAGTAGTTTGTGGGTTTTGGTTAAAAAAAAAATTATGTATTCAGACTGGCGTTATAAAGTGCGAAGGGATTTTTAATATTTTGTGTAAGGTGAACATTTTTTTTAATGTTTGCAGAAACTGATAGCCTAATGGGTTCTGAGCATTATAAACTGTATTTAGTGAACTTTGGTTGAATTTTGACAAAGTTACAAATTATTTTGTAAGAAGAATTTCAAGAATGTAGGAAACCTCCTTTTTGAGAAAAATGCGTACAAAATTTTTCTCTTGTCTCAAAGAAAGTTTACAAATGTGTGCTTAGAATACATTTTAAACACACTTTCAGGCATTTTCAAAGCAAAATATTTCATCAGGTTGTGTTCATATAAGATCACTTAGACCAAAAATGTAAAGAACTTAATTTTCATAAAAATTGACCTCAGCTCTCATGTTCCACTTTCTCAGTTCTAACCACTTTCACCTTATCGGGGTTTTGTCAGATCCACACACAAATTGTCAACATCTTAGAAAGGAGAATTCATAACATCCAGCCTATTTATGATCAAGGGTTTATTTTTAATAAGATTAAAAATGAAAAAACCGAAGTCCAGGTTGACATACTCCTACCTACCATTATTTGAAATGGCTCATGAGGCAAACAGCATGTCTTAGATTTCAAACCATCTAGTCTCCATATTTCTCATTTATTGTCACCTCAGATGTATGTAAAGTACATAATTCTGAGTTGGTAGCCCCCATTTTCAACAGGTTTTATAATTATAAAAGTTGGATTAGTATCGTTCACGCCTAATGCTCATCTGAATGGTATTGTTGTCGCTGAGGATAATTATGCTTGTTATTTTATAAAACTGTTACCAGCACTCAGCAAGGGGGACTCGGAAATTCAGAGACAAGGTGTCGGCCTCATCCTGAAGGTCGTGGGTTCAAGCCCCATCACCGGTTGAAAGACTTCCTTAAGTTTTTTTCTAGCAAAATCTGGTCCAGGTAGGTGGATCGACATCTAGTTCCATCAGAAACTCTGTGCACGTTAAAGATCCCTTGGCTGTTTACATGGCAGTGTAGGCAAAATTTTAAATCCTACCAAAAACCCTGAGATCACCTTAGTTGTGGACATGGGTATATTAAATCAAATCAAAGTACACAGCATGATTTGTGAATTCTTCATTATCTAAGCTCTCTGAATGAGGAATCAAACAAATGTTGTTAAAAGAATTTTTAGATTAAAAAGAAAAAGCTTTTTCAAAGAAATTAAATTTTCCAAATCATGCTAAAAAAAAAGAACAAACAAGAATTATCTTTTCATAATGATATGGCAATAGACAAAGCTTCAGGTAGTAAAGCCTGTGAAACCACCAGGTCGTATTTCAAATGTGAATGATATAGTGATAAAAGACTCACGAATGCTGCACCAAAAGTGGACAAACAATATTAAGTTAATAAAACATCAAACGTATTTCAAACAATCAAATTATGTAGATTATTAACGTGTGTAGAAGCAAACGGAGGAGAGTTTATATTGCTTGGAATATAGGGCAAGAAACACATACTAATTACTATGCCTACATATACATATATGCACTAGTAACAATGTACGCAAATAAGGCTGCTTATCGTAAACCACCAACACTGGCACATGCAGCATAATATGTTCATGAGCACTGTGTGATCGGTTGTTAGAGAACAATAATATTGTCAGGATAAGATAGCAGAGTAAAGACAGACAGTATGGTGCACTACTCAAACGTAGCATTTTAAAGGGAATGGCGTTGTACCGAAAACATCCTTTTTAAGTATGAGAGAGATCATCAATATTTGACTAATCAAATAGGAAAAAAAAAACAATCACCGACAAAACAATGTATGTCTACTGCATGTGAAAAGGCTTTTGTTGTAGGATCACCCGGTGTCTTCTTATGTAGTCTAGAAAAAAATCGACAGAAACACCCCCTTACTCAAATTATTGGATAAGCCGGGGCTATGACTCTACTGTGAAGCCTAAATCGTGCCACCCAATTGGACTTAATCATAGTCATACCCACCCCGCCACGCTATTGTCAGGGTGACTTGATCTGGGCTATTGGACTTAATCATAGTCATACCCACCCCGCCACGCTTTTGTCAGGGTGACTTGATCTGGGTCTAAGCCTATGCTGATGCCACTCTTCATTCGGCAGATCTGGACCTAAGCAGTGGACGACAAATGTTGTCTCCAAACCTTCAGTACTCATTTTTGTGTCACTAGTTAGTATAGTAGTGTCATTATCATTTCTGTAAGTGTAAGAGTATTCAGGTAAGATACACATGGTACAGATGCTGTGTGTGTGTGTGTGTGTGTGTGTGTGTAGTATGTGTTGAACTCCTTGATCTGTGACCGAGCCAAACTAGATCTTTCTTCTGGCCGCTTGCCATGACTTTGGGAAAGTAGTGATGCACGGTAACTGTATAACGAGAGGCAGTATAACAAGCTTTGAGTGTATATGCAGCAATATGCTGTATTCTGCATGTTTGTCCTACTTTATCTGTCTTTCTTTTATAAAGAACTGAGTTACATGACATTTACAAGAGAAGGTTATATTTTGTTTCATTGTAACTCACAGGGACTGTCTGGTTCAGAGGCAAAGTGTCACCCTCTCAACCAAAAAGTCATGGGTTTGTGCCAGACAGGCTTAAAATATTTCCTGGAATGATTTCAAAGTAAAACTCACCCCCACCCCCCACCCCTGGATCGATACCTAGTTCCACTGGAGTCAGACAATAAAAGGAGGTCTACTGTGCAGATCACAACACTATGCACACATTAAAGATCCCTTGCTTACAGGACAGTCTAGGTGAAAGTAAAATTAATAATAAAAAATTTTACCAAAAATCCTGAGAGCACCTTAGTTGTGGATGTGGGTAAAATCATAATATATAAATCAACATACACCTTGAACTTTACCTCACCCACTATGTGTGTTGATCTCATTCTCAGGTGAATTTATATGTACTTCAAGAAAGACAAAAACATTGTGTTTTTTTTTCATCTTGAATTTTCAATCTAGAAATCTGAAGAAATCTTTATTTAAAGTAGCTCTTATTAAGTACTAGTAGGTGAACTACTGTAGTAGAAATGCATGTAGTTCCCAGACAACAATCACCATTTCTTTTTCCTGTTTGATGAAGTGTTAAAAATCAAACTATTATTTGTGTTTATTTCTGTTCAGGGTCATTTTGACTGGATAAATGACATTTGCTTCTCAGATGATCAGAATTGGCTTCTGTCGTGCTCCAAAGTTGTTTAGTAAGAAGCCTAATTTGTATTTCACCTTTTAAGTTATTGTTGCAAACTCCTTTCAAAGGAATCTTATTTACCCCACTTCCACCCTTTCACCTTCTTTTTGACTTTGTTTCCCTTTGATACTTTAGTACTGGTATTAGTGATAATAGTAATATATATCTTTCTATATATACAATTCTGAGTTAATCGTTCTTTGTTCACCAAAAGCTCTGTTGCCAGGCCACTGAGAGTCGAGGGTAACCATATTTTGCATGTAGGTTCTAAATGATCCCAAGATTATTTCATTTAAGAAAGTTTTCTACCAGCAGTGATGTTTAATTACTAAAAATTTGATCCCCCCCCCCCCCCCGTCTTTGAGTAGAATTTTCATTTACCTAAGCCACCATTTTGAACAGGCTGTTTAATTAAAAAGTTGAAATAGTATTAGTACCGTTCACGTCCACCTGTGTAACCTCAGTATCAAATTCTGACTCGCATCTAATCATCGTACTTGGTATCATCACCCAGAGTATAACATGCTTGTCTATATACATGTATATAATTCTGAGTTAATCGTTCTTTGTTCTTCAAAGGCTGTTGCCAGGCCACTAAGAGTAAGAGTAACCATATTTTGCATGTAGGTTCTAAATTACCTCAAGATCGTTTTCATTTTTGGGGTTTTCTATCAATCAGAAGTGACGTTTAAGTAAGGAAAATTTCATTGTTTCCATGTCTTTGAGTAGAATTTTCGTTCACCTAAGCCGCCATTTTAAACAGATTTTATAACTATAAAGTTGAAATAGTAGGCCTACTGCCTACATTGTGTTACGTAGCATATAAAGTGCCAATGATTTAATCTTCAACATGAAGTACAGTGCTTTTTCAATCAACTCTTCACAGGACAAGACAGTTCGTTTGTGGAACATTCAAGAGTCTGATAAAATCCCCATTGTTCTGGAAAACAGAAAAGCGATGGGCCTCAAAGTTATCAAAGTAAGTGTTTTTCTCTTGGAAAAAAATCTTTGTTGCCTGCCAATATTTGCCTTTTCTTATTTCCAAGCATAAGGAAGTCTAGATCCCACTCCCACGTTTTCTTATGTTTTCAGTCTGTCCTTTCATTTCCCTAATTATGCATGAATTTTCAGCGTTAACAACCATCTCCTAAAATGTCTCAACAACATCAAAACAAAACTTTAATCATTCATTATGAACCAATGCTGTCATTAGTGTCATTAATATTTGGTCCGTTTTATTTTCAGTGCTCAAAGTGTGGAAAACCATTTTCCATGTCTCAATTGGAAAGTTTCCGGGACGTCACAGTGTGTGTCTTTTGTCGCCTAGCCAGCCCTGAGAAATCTTGGCTCAGTTTTAGTGACACCTCTGAACTTGGCAGCAAAACACCACAGAATTGAACATATGTACACAAAATATACCATAAACACTAGTTTGAAACAAATGTGTGATAATAAATTGAATAAAAACACATACAAAGATATACTATGAATGAGAGTTTTTATTTTCATTATAAATATTGATCATAAAATAATTGTACAAAAGAACATGCAACTTTCTAGAGGTTTTCAATTGGGCTTGGAGGGGGGGGGGATTAATGTGGATATGATGATAATAATATAATGAATATCTTTAAAATATCTTGCTTATTGACTTAATTAAGGCTTACAGTGAATAGTGACTATTGAGAACATAAAGCTCATTGTTATATTATTACAAATCAAAAATTCATTTTCAAATCATGTTTATGAGTAATATAAGTCCCTTCATATTATTACTATATAGTTTATAAAAATAGAACTAAAAACTAAAAATCAAATATGGTCATGTCAGAAAGAAATATCTCTCAACTATTTTCTAATAACAGAATAAAGAGAGAAATATTTTTAAAAAAAATTAGAACACAGAGAAGGTGAAGAAAGCATGGAAACAATAAGCAAAATCCAAACTTTGAAAGTAATCTTACTCCATGTAAAATGTACAAAAAGAAAGATGTTTTACTAGTGTCTACATAGCCTGTCAACAAACAGAAATCATTGGACGCTTTATATACAATGCATGTTATAATATAATTGCATAGCTGTAATTGTATTCATATAATTGTATACTGCTCAAAAAAAACTAAACAATTGAATACTACACTTGTTTCAATAAGAGTTTGTCAATAATATAACATTTACACAAAGCGTAATCGTCATATG
>JAXRKP010000139.1:112500-117500 GCA_037039925.1 Doris montereyensis
TGGTGCAGAGACGAGGCGAGCAGGATAGGGTAGAGTGGAGAAGGATGATCTTTGCTTTATTTATTTTTTATTTTTTATTTTAAAGACGAAGAAGAAGAAGTAGGAAAAATCATTTTATTAAATCAATGTATGCCTACTGTACGTTAAAAGGCTTTTGTTTTAGGATCACCCGGTTTTTCTTTTTATCTTAAAAATTTTTATTTTTACTCAAATTATTGGATAATTATTAATATTATTTTACTTTTATTTTAAATTTATTATTATTATTATTATTTATTTTACCCACCCGCCACGCTATTGTCAGGGTGATTATCTATTATTAGTGGACGACAAATGTTTATTAAACCTTATTATTATCATTTTTATTGTTTAGTTAGTAGTAGTTATTATTATTTAATAAGTGTAATAGTATTAGTGGAATCCATATTATTATGCGCGCGCGCGCGCGTTGTGTATTGTTGTGTTATGTAGTATTGTTGAACTCCTTGATCTGTTATTATTTTATTATTATTTTTCTTATTATTATTTTATTACTTATTATTATTATTTTTATTATAATTTTTATTATTATTATTATTATTATATTTTTTATTATTATTATTATTTTATCTTTTTATTATTTATTTTTTTATTATTATTTATTATTATTATTATTATTTATTATTTTTTATTTTTATTATTTATTTTAGCAACTTAATACTTCTGGTTCACAGGCAATTATTACCTTCTTATTATTATTATTTTGTGCCAGATTATTTATTATTTATTATCTGGAATGATTTTATTATTTAAAATTATTGTTATGCTCCAAGGTAAAAAAAATTTAAATTATTGTTTTAGTATTTATATTTTTATTATTTCACCTTTTTTATTTTTATTTGCAAAATCCTTTTAGGAATCTTATTTTTTATTTCCATTATTTATTTTCTTTTTTATTTGTTTCCCTTTGATTATTTTTATTATTTATTATTTTTATTATATATCTTTATATTATTTTATTTTTAGTTATTCGTTATTTATTCTTTAAGGCTGTTGCCAGGCCACTAAGGTACTATTTTATTATTATTTATTTATTATTCCTTATTATTATTATATTATTTTATTTTTGGTTTATTATCAATTATTATTATTTTTATTATTATTATTATTATTCTTTATTATTTTATTATTATTATAATTATTATTATTATTAATATAATTAGTTTATTATATTATTATTATTTGTTTATTACATTATTATTATTATTATTATTTAATCTGCAACATTAATATATTATTTCCAATACTTATTATTTAGTTATTATAACATTACTATTATTATTATTATTATTATTATTATTATGATTATTATCCAAATTAGTTATTTTTCTTGGAAAAAAATCTTTTTTAATATTATTAATATTTGTCTTTCTTATTTTTTTATAAGTCAAGATTACTCCTATTATTTTTCTTATATATTTCAGTTGTTTATTATTTTTTATTAATTATTTTTAGCGTTAACAACTATCTTAAAATGTCTCAACAACATCAAAATAATTATTTAATCATTCATTAAGCCCAATTTCGTTAGTGTCATTAATATTTGGTCCGTTTATATTTCAGTGCTCAAAGTGTGGAAAGCATTTTTTGTCTCAATTGGAAAGTTTCGGACGTCATAGTGTGTGTCTTTTGTTTTATTAGCAATAAAAAATCTTGGCTCAGTTTTATTGACACCTTTAATGGCATTTTTTATTATTTATTATTGAACATATGTTTATTATTAAACATAGTTTTTATTATTTTTAATAAATTGAATAAAAACACATACAAAGATATACTATTGTCTATTTTTATTTTCATTATAAATATTGATCATAAAATAATTGTACAAAGAACATGCAACTTTTCTAGAGGTTTTCAATTGGGCTTGGAGGGGGGATTAATGTATTATGATGATAATAATATAATGAATATCTTTATTAATATCTTTATTATTGACTTAATTAAGGCTTAATATTTAGTGACTATTGAGAACATCACTCATTGTTATATTATTACAAATCAAAGAATTCATTTTCAAATCATGTTTTAATTAATATAAGTCCTTCATATTATTACTATATAGTTTATAAAAATAGAACTAAAAACTAAAAATCAAATATGGTCATTTTATTAGAAATATCTCTCAACTATTTTCTAATAACAGAGATAAAGAGAGAGAATTATTTTTTTTTAAACAGAGCACAGAGAAGGTGAAGAAAGCATGGAAACAATAAGCAAAATCCAAACTTTGAAAGTAATCTTACTCCATGTAAAATGTACACAAAGAAAGATGTTGTACTAGTGTCTACATAGCCTGTCAACAAACAGAAATCATTGGACGCTTTATATACAATGCATGTTATAATATAATTGCATAGCTGTAATTGTATTCATATAATTGTATACTGCTCAAAAATAAACAATTGAATACTACACTTGTTTTCAATAAGAGTTTGTCAATAATATAACATTTACACAAAGCGTAATCGTCATATGTACAAACAGCTCAATATCTTCTTGATTTTGTACTTTTTAGTTTTTCTAGATTGTATGGAATATTATTATTATTTTTATTATTATTATATTGTTATATATTATATTATTTAATTTTAATATTAATTTTTATTATTTATGACTATTTATTTTTTTTGGTTTTTCAGCTATTATTAGTCTAGGGGGGGGGGTGGAGGGTGGTTCAATTGAACGAGCAAATGGGTTTGGCTAGGGAAGGGGGGGGGGAAAGAGGAAAAAGAATTGGGTAGTATGTTTTAAGTTTTTTCGATGTGTAGTACGATGGTTAGCGTTTTGTGCTACTAGAGCTTAGCCTGGCGAGCTTTAGCGGGACCCATGGGGGACGAAGCATCTGACCGAGTCCTGACGCATAGGGGGGTAAGACCTCAGGGTGAAGATGAGGATACAGAGGGGGTGGTGGGGGGGGGGATAAAAATAGTCGGGTTCACTAGGCGATGTCAGGGGGGGGTGAGTGGAGATTTAATGGGTGGGGTGGATTGGGGGGGGTCAGGGCGGTTTGG
This sequence comes from Doris montereyensis, assembly GCA_037039925.1. Classification (NCBI taxonomy): domain Eukaryota; kingdom Metazoa; phylum Mollusca; class Gastropoda; order Nudibranchia; family Dorididae; genus Doris; species Doris montereyensis. The sequence goes on from JAXRKP010000139.1 coordinate 115,554, forward strand.
TGGCGGTAGTGTGTGGGTGGTGGGGGGGGGGGGTGGGGTTGGGTGTGGTGGGTTATATGTAGGGGTTAGTGGTTGCGATGGTTGGGGGAAGATTTGGACGGGATTAAAAAAGGATACCCCCAGGGGCAGGGCGCCGCCTACCATTCTTTCAGATAACTATCTATATTTTTTTATTTTATCTACAGTAATTATTATTTTTTTTTTACTAAAACTGCTAAACAGACAGGAAAAAAGACAAGGAGGGATAATGCCATGGCACGGAGAAGGTAAAGCGGAAGGGAAAGAAAAGAAAAGAAAGAAGAAGAAAAGGAAAGACAGAAAGAAAAGGGAGATTAATAGGAAAATATACACACCAATTGCATCCTTTCCAATTTCCAACTGGGAGAAAGGGACTGGGGAGGGACTACAGGTTAAGAAGTAGAGAGACGGAGAGAGAAGGGACAGACAAGAGAAGAAAGAAAGAAAGAAGAAGAGAAAAGAAAATAAAAAGTTAACAACCAGAAAAAGGAAAAAAAAGAATAACCCTAAATAAAAGAAGAAGGTTTTAGGAAGGAACGCAGAAGAGAAGGAAAGGATAAGAAAGAGTAAAAAAAGGAGGAACAAGGTGTAAATAGCAGCTAAGAAGAAAAGAGGAAAGACATTGGAGGGAAGAAGGAAGAAAGAGAACAGAGGTGAAGAGGCGGGAAAAGGTTAGAAAATGAAATGGAAGAGGGGTAAGAGGCGGAAAATCAAAATGTCCAATAAGAAATTGTAGAAGAGAGGAGAAAGGAAAAAGAGAGGAACAAGGAGAAAAATAGTGAGAAAAATGCGGTATGTAGCGGGGAAAAAAGAAAGAAAGAGGAGAAAAGAGGAAAAAATCAATCCAAACCAGGGTAATAATAGAAATAAAGATGGAGAATGGAACTACCGCCATTAATTGGAATTGTCATCTTATTTCAGTGGATTGTATTAGTGTTGCTAATAAAATTCGTGTGACTAGGTATATCAATCAATTGCTGTTAATCAGAAGAGCAAGCTGTTAATCAGAAAGGACTATGGTTTTGAGCTGTCATGTCAAAGTATGATTACAAGTACTCAAGTATGTCTTCTGAGCATGAAGTAAAAGGAAATTTGTCTAAAAGCATGTTGAAAATCAAAGCTGTGAAATCATTTCATTGTCATAAATTGAACAAATAAATTGTGTCATTCAGCTCCTCAGATTATGACCAATAGAATGCATGCTTCCATCAGAGGTTGAATTCATGAAGCATTTTGTATTGTCTGCATTTGTCATGCAAATATGTGAAACTAATAACAGATAGACATCTTAAGCTCATGAGAAATAGACGATAGACTTAATCCTGTTTTTCACCCTTCACCACCAAATATTGGGGGGGGGGATACGCTCACCCTTCTTGTTTCGTCGTCTGGGTATTTCCATACACACAATTTGCTGCCAGATAACACACACCATCTGCGATGCCAGGCTCCAAAACCGCTCACATCATCGAACATGGTCTGAAACCAACAAGGAAAAGCATTAAAACAAAATTAGCAGTGGCGTCTAGAGAAAGTCTTAACAGAAAAGAAAAACATTCTTGCTCGTCTAGATATCAGACTATGAACTAGTCTTTGTTGGAACAATTTTAATTCCTGAAATATTCATAATCACTAAATTTGTCCACACTTAGATTACATTTTTAGACAAACTAGGTGACTAAAAAACATTCTTTTCAAAGCACATCTTCCGGAGGCAATTTCATTTAATTCTTAAAATTCATTCCTGACGAATGCCATTGAAGATGCAAATCATTGTAGTCACTTTCTTTTTTCATGAAAAACTAGACAGAGACATAATCCCAGGAATAAATGGAAATTATGCTCCTGAAAAGTGTGAAAACGATATAATGAAATACATCATGTTTAAGCCGTTTGAAATTTGAATTCCCAAAGCCAACAGTGCCAAAG
>JAXRKP010000139.1:122500-160000 GCA_037039925.1 Doris montereyensis
GGCTGAGGGAGAGTGTGCCGACCGGGTGAGAATGAATGTAATTGTCATCAGAGTTGAGGTGAGAAGCAACATGTGGAGGGGGGATGATTAATACGAGAGAGTGAGAAGAGATTGGGAGGGCGCGTGGAAGGGATAATAGAGACGGTTCGCAGGAAGATTGATTTGAGGAGACGAAAGGAAGTGTGTTCGTCGACGGAGCCGTTAGAGGGAGAGATGATTGAGGAGGATTTGAGAACTTAGACGACTAGACCTGACCGAGAAAATCTGCCTGGGAGGAGGGGGCTGAGAAAAAGAGAATGAAAAGGAAGAAGAGAAACAAAAAGGAGAGGTGCCTTCCGGAGAGGGAAAAAATGACAGAAAAGGAGAAGATCTTGGAGAGGAATGGTGGAGAGGAAAATAAAACAAGAAAAGAAAAAAGGGAAAAATATGAGCCCCCCCCCCCCCATCAAAAAAAGAAAGGGATCCACAGTGTGACGAGAGGCAGAGAGGTAACTTGAAGTAGTGTATGTGAAAAGGCTACGTCTAGAAAGAGGATTAAAAAAGTAGGTAAGGAGTAGTAGACGGTCGTAGTCTGAAGTTACCAGCGGTTGAAAATAGGGTGGGAGGCTCCGAAGTACGTGTATGACCAGGCTGTAGCGAGGTGTCGGTATATCGTTGTGTAATCGGCGGAAGCGATTGAAAGGAGAGTAAAACAAGGCCACTGTCCACTAACGTAGGAGTGGTACTTAGTTCAGGTGCGATAGCGAAGAGGTTGGGTAGTAAATCGGGTGTAGAGGTCCATTACGGTACGGACAATATAAGGGCAAATATGTACAGCGATACACCACCGTTACCCCAGTGCACGTACTACCAAAGCCGTAGAGTATCTAGAAGGACGGAGACGTGGTAACAGCGGCGTAGGTGAACAGGGAGGTCGGAACGAGCAGCGTCAGAGGAGGAGAGGCACTTTGACTGTCAGTAGAGGAAAGAGGACATGAGGAACCCGGCCCTGCAGATTCCCGGTAGGAGAATGACGGGCCTAGAGGATGAGACTAACCCGAGACGAGACGCGAACGCACGACTTGAACCTTACGCTCTTCACTGCATCCTAACCGCAGTTATAGCGTCGCTGTGCGAACCTCGGGCGACCGAGATAACGACGAGGGGTACCGACTGATAGGAGTTGGTAGTCAGATACAAGCGGATTATGAGAGATGAGGACTAGACATACCTCCTAGAATCGCATACGCGATTCGAGTCGAGTGGTCATAGACGTCCTGCGTGTGAGAGATCTTCGAACATCGCTTTTCTTCTCACGACGAAGATGAGAGGAGAGAGGAGGGATAAGAGGGGGGATATTGATAAGGACCCGAAAGGAGAGATAGAAGAGGGGGGGGGGAGGAGAGAAACAAGAAAAGTGAGTCGAATGGAGAGAGCTGAGACGAGAGAACTGAACGACCTAAGCGTCACGGGCGACACGAGAAAGACGAGAGGCAGGAGAAGGGAGAGACTCTCACTGACTTGTGACGAAATCATCCTTTGAGATGGCGAGAGGAAAATGCCGGCTTCTCTGTAAGAGTAGGGCAATGAGTAGAGGAGTGTGGACGAAGTAAGAGTGTAAGGGAGTCTGGGTGGGGGACGGGGGGGGACGTGGGGGAGGATACTGGGTTAGGCGGGGGGGGGGGGGGTCAGGGGGGGGGATTTGGTGGGAGGGGGGGTCTAATGACGAGACAAGACGTCGATGCGAGCCCTGAGGGGCGGCGGAGAGAGCGCACTGAGGACAATATCGAAAAGGAGAGGAGAGACTATGCTGCGCGAACGAACGGAGACCTGAGGATGTCATCATAGTACTGGGATCTTACCAGAGACCAGCGACGCGCGATCCCATATTGTGTGAGAAGGCAGCCGATGAGTCAAGATGAGACGACTTCGCTTCATGGGAGCCCGATGACCTTCATGGCCATTCAGACGGCACAACCCTCGGGCGGCCGGTGTATCGAGGCGTGAGGGCCGTTGTGGGTCGTAGTTGTAGGTGTGTCATGACCGTACCGGGTAGACACGGTTGCTAGTGCGTGTGAACAGTTCTGTACGACGAGTGCGTGTGTGTTCGACTAGTCGGGGATTGCCAGTTTGTAGATCGGAGAGAAAGAGAGAGAGAGAGTGGAGAGAGAAGGCTGGATGAGTAGAGAGTGTGTACGAGAGCGTTTGAGTCGAGATTGATGTATGGAGAGAATGCATCATTAGTCAGTTCCACACAGTCGTGGAGGACGAGGTCACCTCACTTGCTTTGGACGATGCTCTCTTCCCTCAAGTCCGTGATAGAGACCGAGTTGCATCCATGCGAAAATGATTTAGGTTTGTTCGGTATTTGCATCTAACCACCATCACGCTCACCTGCTCGCTGTGACTGGACCAGCTTTGTAAAATACAATACTAAATCTTTTAAGATTGATAGCTTTTTGCTTTATCACACTCACAGACCTGCTCGCAAAGATGCCAATCAGTCGCAATTAATACAATACACAAATCCCGGAAGTCTTGAAATAATCTAAATAGCGTACTCGATACAGATCCCAGATCCAGTGTAAGCACAAGAACTACTAAAAACTGAAACACAGAGGCACACGTTTAGCACTGACTGTGATAGTGCCCAAGAAAGGGGAACCAACCATGACATTTGTATTATTTACCCTCAAGAGGGTTAGAAAAATAGTCTATAGACTCATTATTATGCTCCTCCCCTGGAAATCTTTAGTAAAAGACGAAAAGATTTTCTCGTTCTGAGAAACCAGAGTGCAATTGATTGAACCGCGTATGATATGACAGTCCCAACATTGTATTTGTTATACGGGTTACATGCCAGAATATGATATTCTTCTTTGGGATAGTTATTTTAAGTTTGTACAATGTTATCACTCTTTGAATACAGAAAGGCCATAATAAGGGTTATTGTATTACATTAACAATAATTGTTTTGAATGAAATACTTCGTCATAGGTGTAAAAATAAGGTGTTAATTAAAAAACAATTTTGTCAAGGGAGATAAACACTAAGAGAAAAGTTATTCATCATAGAATGTGACGGGGTATGAATATGCTTATAAATAATATGGTTTCACATTCACATCTTAACAGATAGATTTTGTAACTCTCAGTGGCAATATATCGTTTCTCTCTTTCTAGATCCACTGTCATACTTTAAATTGAATTAATGATGAAGAAATCTGAATAAAGAAACGAAAAAGAAGACAGAAAGAAAGAGAATCTGAGAGTTCGGAGTTATTTCCTTGAAACAAAACTATGTTGCCGGTAACTTATTTCATGGGAAAATTGCAAAGAGACCTAGGCCAGGTGTCCATGATGAGGATGATGATGAGGATGAATTGAAACTATGACCTCTGCGTTGGCATTCATCACTTTGCTATGAAAAGACAGCGCACTACCAACCATGCTAACTATGCTCCTTAATTTATTAAGACACATAGTAAGCATGATTCATAATGGATGGTACGGACACGTAAAGAGAAAGAATACAGAGTATATTGGACAGAAGATGTTGGGGATGGACATGCCGAGCAGGAGGAGGATGGGAAGACCAAAAGAAGACATACGGATTTGATACAGGAAGACACAAAGATCGTTGGTGCAAGAGACGAAGACGAGCAGATAGGGGTAGAGTGGAGAAGGATGATCTGCTGCTATGGCGACCCCTGATAGAAAAAAGACGAAAGACGAAGAAGAAGAAGTAGGGAAAAAAAATCACCGACAAATCAATGTATGCCTGTACGTGGAAAAGGCTTTTGTTGTAGGATCACTCCAGTTTTTCTTATGTAGTCTAGAAAAAATCGACAGAAACACCCCTTACTCAAATTATTGATAAGCCAGAGGATATGACTCTACCAGAAGCCTAAAACCGTACCACCCAATTGGACTTAATCATAGTCATACCCACCCCGCCACGCTATTGTCAGGGTGACTTGATCTGGGCCTAAGCAGTGGACGACAAATGTTGTCTCCAAACCTTCAGTACTCTCATTTTTGTGTCACTAGTTAGTAGTAGCAAGGTGTCATTATCATTTCTGTAAGTGTAAGAGTATTAGGTAAGATACACATGGTACAGATGCGCGCGCGTATTGTGTGTGTGTGTGTGTGTGTGTGTGTGTGTAGTATGTGTTGAACTCCTTGATCTGTGACCGAGCAAAACTAGATCTTTCTTCTACCCGCTTGCCATGACTTCCGGGAAAGTAGTGATGCACGGTAACGGTATAACGAGAGGCAGTATAACAAGCTTTGAGTGTATATCCAGCAATATGCTGTATTCTGCATGTTTGTCCTACTTTATATGTCTTTCTTTTATAAAGAACTGAGTTATGACATTTACAAGAGAAGGTTATATTTTTGTTTCATTGTAACTCACAGGGACTGTCTGGTTCAGAGGCAAAGTGTTACCTTCTCAACCAAAAAGTCATGGGTTTGTGCCAGACGAGCTTAAAAATTTCCTGGAATGATTTCAAGTAAAACTCCCGACCCCCCAGTCCCTTATGTAACCATTTGTTTCAAAGGACCATATCAATAACTTGATAGATGAATTGAAGCTGATTAGGTAAGCCAGGAAAACCACCATATCTTCATCTCCTTTCACATCCCTCACCATTATATGGGACTTTTCAAGTTCATCCTTCACGTTATTCTAATAACTTGTGGTTGTTTGACATTTTGAGAATCTACCGTGGCCGACCATATGATGGTGATCCTCAGTGTGGAATTAAAGAGGAATCAGATAAGTGATCACCAGAGAGAACTGGTGACTCCAGAAGATTGTAGAAAAGGAAGAGATAGTTAAAGAAGACCCAGCCCTTAGCAGTCTCTCCCCAGCCGCGCCCGGCCCACCATCTCACATTTCACTCCCGACATGCCACACTTACTGTAGTATTGTTTGCTACTATTGCTACATGGGGGCAAACTAACACACAAAAAAAACCAACGAAGAGACCGACCTTTACGTTTTCGCTCAACTAGCGCATATCCAGTCCAAGCCTCTTGCACAATGTGCTAGCTCAGCGGCCCCGGTACAAATAAACACGGCCAAGATGAAAGATACCAGAAAAGAACGAAAGGAAAGGAAAGAAATAAGTACACACCAATTAGCATCTTCCAACGAGCCGAAGAAGAGGTAAAGGCACATTGGATAGACATCCATGCTGTTAATTCAGAAAAGGCACTCGTATGGGTTTTGAGCTGTCATGTCAAAGTACACAATTACAGTACTTCCCAAAGTATGTCTTCAGAGCATGAAGTACAACGGAATATTTGCCTACCAGACATGATGAGAATTCACAGCGGTGAACTACATTTTCATTGTCTATAAATTGAACAAATAAATTTGTCGTCATTCAGCCCCAGCCTGCCAGGATCCTTATCCAGACCCCTAGCGACCAATTGCATGCTTCCCCCCAATCAGAGGTTGAAATGCATGAAGCATGTTGTATTGTTCGTACGGTCATGGCAAATATGTGAAACTAATTAACAGATAGGGCATTCTTAAGCTCATTGCCAGACACATACAATTGACACCAACAAATAGTGGGGTGTGTGTGTGTGCGTGTGTGTTTATCCCTCACCCTTCTAGTTTCGTCGTCTGGGTATTTCCATACACACAATTTGCTGCCAGATAACACACACCATCTGCGATGCCAGGCTCCAAAACCGCTCACATCATCGAACATGGTCTGAAACCAACAAGGAAAAGCATTAAAACAAAATTAGCAGTGGCGTCTAGAGAAAGTCTTAACAGAAAAGAAAAACATTCTTGCTCGTCTAGATATCAGACTATGAACTGGTCTTTGTTGGAACAATTTTAATTCCGGAAATATTCATAATCACTAAATTTGTCCACACTTAGATTACATTTTTAGACAAACTAGGTGACTAAGAAACATTCTTTTCAAAGCACATCTTTCGAGGCATTTTCCTTTAATTCTTAAAATTCATTTCTGATTAATGCCATTGAAGATGCAAACTATTGTAGTCACTTTCCTTTTTCATGACAGAGAACAAATAAATCACAAAATTGAAGGAGTCACTTCAATATTGTGCTTATGACCATTTACATCATGTTTACAGCCGTTTGAAATTTGGAATTCCCAAAGCCAACAGTGCCAAAGTCCATGGTTTTTGGCATGTTTCTCTAAATGAAATTGACTGAGGCACATTATTGAAATGACCCTTCAATTTGGTAAAATATTGTAGAAAAATTGCCACACTAAATTCCTGGTAGCAAAAGATGTGATCTGAATGGCTGCAATCCCAAAATTTCTCAACACTGGATTTAACAATTGATTATTCCATAAACCCTCTGAAAGAAACCTCTACACCCACACATTAAACATACAAGACAGCCCTTAACAGGAAATTATCCATGTTTTTTCATCATGCAAGATTGATGGGCGGGCATTTTCATGAACTAAAGTGCAAGCTGGGAGATGTCATATGACGACAGGACGATTAAAAGACGGGATAGAAGACTAATCTAATGGTCTTTGATCTGAAGATGTGACTGATCAGGAAGCACACAAGACACATTCATCAATAGAAGAAATCACACAACCATTGAAGTGACTCCCTGTAAGTAACATTTTGTGTTGCTATACAACTAAGTACAAGTATTTTCCCACTGTAATGTGTCTCCAGTCCCTTCACCCAAGTAGTCTTTAGGTCTAGAGAAAGAGGAGAAGGTCTAGAGAGGAGGCGTTGTAGCGAAACTGTAATGTTGTGAGTTTGTAATCACAACGACACAGGTTCAACCCCACGACTAGCCCAAGTGTGTTTTTCACAACGTTGTACCCTTAGGTAAAGTACTTCTCTCTGCTTTCCTCACTTGAATCGGGTGTGAGTGAGTACCCTGCTATGGGTAGAGAAAGATCTTGTCAGAATCTTAGTACGACGTGCCAGGCTGTACAGTCGATAAGCCTGCACTTGTGAGGGGATAGAGTGTTTAATTATAAATCAATCAATTAAATCCAGAAGGCCATTCTGTATTTCAGCTATAATCATTCCACAATACTAGTCTTCCTGTGACAGAGTAAATACAGTGACAGACAAAACATCTGCTGTATACATTACCAAAAAGCCCCTTTCCTCCACACTGGATTCCATCAGACATTTCATCCTCAAGAAAATTTGGCCATACAATGGAGACAGATGGGGTAGCTGTGAGGGAAAAGATAAGAAGATTGTTTTCAACATTCACTGTCATTTTTTCAATATTTGACTCTAACAGCAGACTTGGAAGATTGTTTTACTTATTTTCTATGCAGAGGAACCCAAGTATCCTTCTAATGTCCAAAATAAAGAGGTTGAAATTTACCTCCTTTAAAAGATGTCAAATTCTCAGGCTAGTTTACATACCATTCTTTCAATTTTTCCCCTTCATTCATTTTTTAAGAACATTTATTCATTGAATCATTCATTGAAATATCAATATTTAATGTCCAAACTGACAACATTTAATTCTTCAAGCTGCCTACATGTGCTCCATGGAGCCCACCGAATACCCCCCCTCTCAGTCATAATCATTTCCCTACTCTCACATTTCAAGGGCTCTATAATCATTGAGCCCTTGTAGACCGTGCCTATTTAATCATGTCCCCATTGTAACAATTTAAAACCCTAAATAGGTATTAAACCTCAATGAATACAACTGCTTGCATAAAAGACTTGAAATTCCATGAACATATTGTCAATATTATCTATTCCTAACAATCCTCTATCGCAGCTTCTTTATTATTCTTTCATCATATTTGAAAGAAAAATGCCTCTTTCAAAAATGCGAGGATAAGGCTTCCATATAAATATAATGCCCAACATCCTGAAAGAACGATATCATATACAGTGGTAACTTCATTGATTCAACTTACCCTGTCCAGATGGAATGAAGTTTTGTCCAAAGACTTCATGGTCAGATGAAGGGAGGTCACATGACTAAAGCTAGTGGTTCTCACTGCTGACGGGCCTCCCCCGGACTTTCCACTGTGATGTGAAAACACGTAATTACCATACATTCTGCTGAAACATTGATATCCTAACATAAATACATCGGCTAAGTTCTAAGAAGAATATTTATTTGCCAAACACATCCTGTTTTTTTTATATTGCAACTATTTCTCATTAAAGCATTATAATATTATACATTTTCAGAAAAATTTCTCTCCAGAGCCTATAAAAAACAAGTTTAATAAACATAAAATATGAGTAGGACTTGTGGTTGAATCATAGTGTTGTGAGCTGGTAATCAAGACGACACTGGTTCAGTCCCATGGCTCGAGAGGTGGGGTCCTCCCCACAAGGTTGTACTCTTAGGAAACGTACGTAACTCTTTTTTTCCTTGCCTGACCGAGGTGTGCATGAGTACCCAGCTATAGGTAGAGAAAGATCTTGTCAGAGTGTCAGTGCGAAATGCAGAACAGGCCTGTGTACTGTATGCTTCCCTGGAGTTAAGAAAGACTTAAATGATGTACAGTCGGTGAGTCTGCATTTGTGAGGGGATGCGGACTATAAATCCACCTTTATCTTTTTTAATCCAGATTTATAAAATATAAAAATAAAAATAAACTCTTAAAACGCATAACACTAAAAACATTCCAAATTTAGAGACCTTACCTGGAAAAGCTCCAGGCTTCATTTCTTTTGGGAGTTTTTTTTCTTTTTGTCTTTAATACTCAACTCTCTCAAGATGTTCTGTGTTTAGGCGAAATGAAGAGCAAACGTATAATAGTATTTGAGCAATAATCCTACCAATGAAATGAAAGCACGACATGCTGGGAAAACAGTTGCATTTCCCAAAGGTGTCAAATTTTAATTTGACTTTTACAAGTACTCCTGATTATAATAGAAAAATCACAAAATTGCTTGATTTATATTAATTAGAATATATTATGTGAAATGCAACATTCAGTAAAAATCTTTTGCCATTAAAAAAAGGAAGATATCTAAAGTTAATATTTCTTTTTGATGTTAGATTTTCCAGCCCATAAGGTACAAGTCAAATTCTATATACTAATAATTTAACTTCTATTTATAAGTGTCTTTCTTTACAAGACAGACTTCTCTCATGCTGTGCAGATAATCATTTTCTGACAGTCATGGTTTGAAAAATGATCTTATTGTCAACTTCAGCGCCACATTTTAAAGTTTTTCTAGAAAGCTGTTTATGTGGCCAGTTATCTCGACATAAATACATTCAGGCATATCTTACTACTAATACTGTGTATTTGTTGCCTCAGCCACTGGTTATATTCTAAAGGAAAGTATAGATGAGACAGAAAGAGATAGCTAGATAGAGATAGAGCTAAAGATAGAGAGAAAGAGGGAGAGAGAGAGAGCGAGAGCGAGAGAGAGAGAGAGAGAGAGAGAGAGAGAGAGAGAGAGAGAGAGAGAGAGAGAGAGAGAGAGAGAGAGAGAGAGAGAGAGAGAGAAAGAGAGAGAGAGCGAGAAAGATAATATGTGTGTAAGACTTAGTAAGAGAGACAAGAGACAATACATTGTCGTTTCCACACATACCATGCTGTAAATATCAAGAGTGAGTTTGAAGTTGCTGGTGATGCCATTGATCTTGATGAGGTTTGGAAAATCCAAACTGCCACGCATCATAGGGTCATGAGTAGACAACATTTGGGTGCAAATCACTTGCTCCGTTGCGAATCAAGATGATGAAGAAGTGGGTCATGTTATCTGTTTTTAGGAATGGGGTTGAAGAAATGCATTCATTATTTTACAACAGATTTGATTATTTCTAATATATCAACAAGTGATTTAAGAAAATGTGTTTACAGTGATGGGAATAAAGATAGCTAGCCAAACATTCTAGTCTTAACATCTATCGATGTACCTAAAAAGGATTGAAAAGATATCCCCAAAATTCATATATTTCAAAAGCATACTGAGAGAGCTGAATGTATTTTGCAAACTCCCCAAACACACCTCTCGGCCTAGATCAGCCATCGGATTCAACTTGAGAAAACAAGTGAGCACATATTGACATGATCTAAGTCAGTCTGAACGTCAGTTTGTTATGTGTGTTCAATCTCATCAATGATTGATGTCAATGATTTGATGACATGCATTTATGTTCATTTATGTATTATAACGTCTTCAATGTAAGACAGGCGGGACAGATAATGGAAAACAAATGTGACAAACTCTTGGCTTAAGGAGAATACAAATATTCGATAAACTCGCCAAGTAGTTGAAGAAGGTGGTGTTTTTTTTTAAATAGCAGACTAGCCAAAAGTTTTTTCAATGATACAATCTATACAATGTAGACAAAAGTGACAGAGGCACTTCCTATTACTCACATGCAAAAAAACCCACATCAACTAGCTTTCAAGCAATCTCTTAAGTGACATAGTCCCATAGCCCCTGACTGACACTCTCTCTCTCTCTCTCTCAATGACATCACCCTCCTTCCTTCCCTTCTCATTCTATGTCCCATCATCTCTCCCTAAAATGAACATGAACGGTTTACCATGGGAAGTGCCAATCTTTCTCACAAAGTCTTTCTTTGAGAGGCAGGCGGATGTCACTGATTGTCAAACTACCCTGGGGACCACAGCCATTGGATGAAAGCTTTCCCATCTCTTTCAGACGTTGAATTTCCATCATGTACACTTCACGCTTTTTGCCTGAGGAGATGAACAATATAACTTCTTATCCTGTAACAAAACATTTTTTTTTTTCTTTGAGTAAAACAACACGTTCCAAGAAAGTTCCTGGTTTACATTATTGATTACTTAGATGTACATGTATTTGCATGTAAATATGTTATAATCGTCTTAAAATCTGAAATACTGTTCATCATACCATACAATATCTTTCCAAATTATATAATTTTTTTGCTCTTCTTTCTAATAGTTCAAAACAACTTTATTTGCTCAACAGTTCAATGGATTCACTATATCAGCAGGGGTCTTGAGAAAAGTATTCTAACAACTATAGAAAGAAGAAAAATATCCCCTTACCTCCTTCATTCATACTGATAATCAACTTTTGCCAATACAAAAGAACATTGAGCAGTATCCAATGATGGACAAAGATACTGATACAGCCATGGATATCAAATTTTGGTTTCGAAACTTTATTTTGTTGCCTCAACAAAAATAAGTGCTAAGAGTTGTATTCTACAGTTTATCTCTGACCAAAGAGACTTCTCATTGAACCTGATTGCTTGTTTAACTACTCAACTGCATCAAAAAGTTGGGAGGGTCATACAATCGACATCAAGTTCATTTCATGTATAAAAGTGATGACAATGAAAAAATATCAAAAAGGAGGAAAATCACTGTGGCCATCAATCTCCATTTTTCAAAAAGCCGGTTGACAGAGGTGGAGATATTATACTTATGCTGTGAACAGTGAAGCAAGGAAGACCTAAAAACAAGGATTTCCTTGGATCAGAGGAAAATTGCCATCACTGGTAAAATCAGTCTGAGGAAAGTGCAGCCCAGAAAATCCTTAACATATCACAGATTTCCCCCATTATTTATACAAATATGCACGCAACCATTTTGATGAAGCAATGTGGATAATTCACTGGAAGATATACACACAAAATTAGAACAATACGCAAAGCATCAACGATAGGAAAAGAAAAGAGCAGTCAGACACTTACAAGCAATAAGCAGAATGCGTTACATTCCACTTGTTCATTAGAGCCAGCAAAGTAGGCATTTCCTAGACAACACTTGTTCAAAGCATTGCTGGTCTGCATAATAATGTTCTGTTCTTGATGTACCAGCTCTTGAAGTTCCTGATTGGTAGAAAACAATTTTTTTGTTTAAATTTATCTAAAATGGTTGAAATTTTTTTTAATGGGGAAAAGATGCATAATGCTGATAAACATGTAGGTCTACAATACGTGGGATGTGATGTTTGTCCTTTTTGAATGATCGAACAAATGCATCGTTCGTGTCTATAAATATTGGAGGCCTTGAAAAATTAGAAAAGCTCATTCTACACACATGATCTTAAACAACTCCCACCTTGAAACTCTTATCTCGTAGTAAGTCAGGGAGCCGACTTGTTTAGATCTGTCAAAAATTTCTAATGTAGTCCATTTTGAGCACAATTGATTACTTTTTCCTATTATTATATTCTAAAGACTAAAGAAGTTATTAAATTGTAATCTCAAAAGCATAAAATAGTGTTTGCAGCCCTATTCATTTTTTTGCTTGTTGTGAAAAATTACATAAGGACATGTGTTGAGACAGTATCACTGATCATAACTAACTGTTTTTACCCATTTCTATTTAACTTTGTTTTCTTGGATCTCATCAAAACCCTTCCAAATTGTGAGACAAGATCTACTTACTCTAATCCTTATATCATACTATCAATCATTTTCCCCAATTGTACTTTCTTGTCCACTTCATGCAAGGAATATTTTGGAGAAATAGTTCATTGTAACCAATCATTTCCATTGATTACACAGCCAAAGTCAATTATAGAGTTAATAAGAACTAATTACCATCGAAGATTAGGGATCACAAAGGATATATAAATATTTTCATCTCTTATTGAGAAAGCTCCAAACTTAAAGTTAAGAAAGTTTTCAATCTATTTCAATGTTGTGTCTCGGGAATACCTTGATTCTGTCCTGAACAGCCTTCTTTCATCCCTAGATGAAGATGACTGAGGACTGAATGACGGCATCGCAATGTTTTCCTCCACAACGTTCTTGCCATGATATTTACTGTTGCGAACAACAGGTTCCATTTGATGTTGCATGACGTTACTGTTAAAAGTAAACAGATGAATAAGCATGAATGGTACATAACAAGTTGAGAGATAAGTAAATAAAGAAAACAAGGCGAAACCCTGACCTAGACAAAAATTATAACAGTTCATCAACCCACACACCCTTCATGCACGACACATAAAAACAATTTGATCATATCCCTTGCTTCTTTTTTTATTGAATGTTTTTAATTACAAGACATTTAAAAGAGGCTACAAGAGAGAGAGTAAGAAATACACAGGTGTAAGAGGCCTTGAATCAACACATCCATGCTAAAGTTTAATGAAATATTCCATTTCTCCACAAACCAAACAACAAGCAATCATAAGTGCCTCATATATTTATTTTTTGGACAATTAAGCAAATTTAACTCCAATATAACATCTAAACAAAAGCATAATCTTTTCTGAGCCAACTGACATTAGGTGGAAAAAGAGCACACAGTTACAACACAACAGCCTTTCAAGGAGATACAACAGCATATAACACACTTACACACTCTTCCTGTATGCATCCAGACTATAGGGTCGGTCACTGTCAGTGTCATCATCAGTTGACTCTACAGCTGTCATATAACTAGGTCGGCTTCTCTGAAAATTGAAAGTACAGAAGAATCTGTTTCACCTGCATGTGTACATCTGTCTTCATTTATTTTTATCACAATAAGTAAAAGGTAAAGGTGGCATTGTCTACAAGGCTGGTAGTTGTAAATTTTGGCACATTGAAGAAGATGTAGTGATTCTAAATTCAGTATAAGAACACGCCAAGGTCTCTTTAATGTAAATGGCCTGTCATAAAGTCACTGATGTTACTTACGGCACAAGAGTCATGACGTCAAGTGCTTGCCTCACAGACACGTGGTCCAACATTTAGAATCCAGCATAAGCATAGTCTTGATGTCAAGTGCTTGCCTCACAGATTTGAGGTTCAACATTTAGAATCCAACACAAGCATAGTCATGACGTCAAGTGCTTGCCTCACAGATATGAGGTCCAACGTTTAGAATCCAGCATAAGCATAGTCATGACGCCAAGTGCTTGCCTCACAGATATGTGGTCCAACGTTTAGAATATGAGTGCTTTCACAATATGAGGTTTAGAATCCAACTTAAGCATAGTCATGACGTCAAGTGCCTGCCTCACAGACATGAGGTCCAACGTTTAGAATCCAACATAAGCATAGTCATGACGTCAAGTGCTTGCCTCACAGACATGAGGTCCAACGTTTAGAATCCAACATAAGCATAGTCATGACGTCAAGTGCTTGCCTCACAGACATGTGGTCCAACGTTTAGAATCCAACATAAGCATAGCCATGACGTCAAGTGCTTGCCTCACAGACATGAGGTCCAACGTTTAGAATCCAACATAAGCATACGAACAAACTTCAACTCAGGATTTTTGCCAAGTCAAAATCATATCTTTATTTTTAATCCTCACCAGGAAATGATATAAAATCTGAGACCAAATTGATGGGCTGTACCCAAACCCCGTCATCCCTGTTACCTGTGAACATTTTTTTCATTAAGTTTGCCGAGATCAACAGCAACACGCCATTGGTTGATGTATACAGCATCAACCAACGGAGGAAATGAATTATTCTAAAACAAAATTTGCTTTATTGTTGAACACTTACATTAAAAAAAAAATAATTAAAAGGAGGACATGGTACAACAAAGGAAAAATCTACTTTGTTTAATTTAATGACTTACAGGAGTAAGGCTAGAAGCAGCCGACTGCTGTGGTTTGCGTCGCAACACAACATTGTTAATGTCCATGTCTGGGTCATATTCTTCATCCTGTGTATTGAAAGTAATCCGATTCTTGCGCAAAACTACATTCCTGGGATCCATGTCGGGATCATAATCATTGGCCGTTTCATCCATGGCTTCATCCAGGAGATCATCAACTGCATGGCGATTCGCACTGTCATCTTCCTCATCATCCATACTTTCATCATCAGGCCTGTACCCCCCACCATTAGATGTTGCCCCTCCCTCTGAGCCACTCTGAGTCTGTTCATCTTCATAGCTATCTAAACTTGACTGACTGGCAGGTCGACGGTGGGCGGGTAGGAAACTTTCTCTTCTCACGGCCTCAGACACAAAGCCTTTCAAACTGATGTCGTCATCATCTATTTCCATGGAACTCCTAGGTAAAACAAGACATGGCAGGGAAATATTTAAAATTCAAAACTTTTTAGACGAAAGAATATTTTTAAATTCTGAGATATTTTACATTTACATAGTTTATCGAACAAAACATGACTAAATGTGCTATATTTCACGTTTATATACTTAATCGAACAAAACGTAGAAAATGAATGTGTTATGAAGGATAAAGGGTTTGATGAATGACAAACATGATAATAAATTGTTCCGTTGGATCTTGGAATTACAAACGGACTGACTTCTTCGCATAGACGACGACGGTAACGGCCACACTTTTGCTTCTCTCTCTGACAATACCACAGCATATCCATTGTACTTTTTTGTATGTAAATTTGAGTCAAATATTTCATCTTTGCACACCTACAAACGCCATAACCACTATGTTACAGCATCCAAAATTGAAAGGAGGAGGAAGGTTGGCATTTTCCCCATTTTATGGTTCACGTAATGGTCTTCTCCGTAATTATGTAACATTTTTTAATAATGTTTGAAAGCCATCAAATTTCCTGTTTTTGTTTTTAGCCCGCCAACACAACCCTCCCATTCCCTTGAAATTTCTGCATAAAATATATTAAAAAAGTAAGAAGTCAAGCAAATCAGATATGGCTCCATCAAAATGATGTACGGCATTACCGAACACTGCTGTCTGTCATTTCCGAAGCGGTGCTTTCTTCCGATACTTCCGTGACCACTTTTTTTTTTGGGGCTAGGCGGTTTTTTTGAACGGTGTCTCCTCTTGCTCTTTAGCTTGGTTTGCTTTGCGTGATGCTGATCTTGGGATTTTACGCATTGACTCATCATCACTGTCATCAAAGCTGTCATTAAATTTTACCTGTGCAAAAGACACAAATAACAAATGAAAGAAACAGGGCAGGGAAAATACATCATGAGGATAAACTGTTGGGATAGAGAATGGAAGCCAACTGACATCACACTCTTCCATCTGCCAATTATTTACATATGGGAACATTAACAAAGTCTCCACAAATGCAATTAACATAATTTATCATTAACAAAGAATATGCTGTATTCAAATCTGAAAAGAAGGGGAAAACGGAAAATATCTTTTAAAGAGGAAAAGGAAGAAGATGAAGAAGGCAAAGGAATGGAAAAGGGAGAAGCAAAATCAGAAAAAAAGAAAAACAGAGACAAGAATTTTACATACATTAACCCGTAGCATCTTGAATAAAGATTATGAAGACAACCAGAGAATGTTGAATAAAATTACTGAGACAATAAGACAGGTCCCATGCAATTCTTGAAATGTCAGTATTTAGTAAACTGTATAATATGAGTGTGTATAACAATGAAGAACAGACCTTGGTCTAAGCCCAGCCCACTTCATCATCAACATTTATGAAGAGGATCCGTCTACAATCTACATGCACGTCCAGTTTATGAAAACAAATAACGATAAGATAAACCTGACACGTCATCCGCAGCAGAGAATCATAATAAAGTGCCAGCAGCAAGCAGTAGTATCAGATGCTCCATGTTAAAGAAAACACAAAAAAACATGTGTATGCCAAAGTCACCTTTTGAGGACTGGGTTTATATCCATTCCCGGCAGTTTGTTCATCTCTTTTCTTGATGATATTATAAATGCTTGATGTTTGACTCTGTGTTTTCCCTTTGGTATGACTGGTTGGAGGTGGTGGGCGAACTGGGACAGGGCTCTTGGGTTCTACCAGTCCAATCTCAGCAAGTTTACTATTAAATTCTAAGAGTAAAAATAAAGAAATGAATGTCTTTCAAAATTTATTTCTATTGACATTTCTAAACAATATTTGTTTCTAAAAAGGATCACTTCTTATATAACTAGTAATACCCTGCATAATTTGTAAGAACAAGAAAAGATAAAACACACGTTTTAATACGAAATGTCAAAACTGCATAGTTTCCTAAGAATTGAATGAGTATGCAAGGGAAAGAACTAACGTTAATTATGTATTACGTACAATTTATTTATAACTTTCAACATCATCAATATAAATTGAATGTAATAAACTTTTCAAGAAAGAAAAAAAAAAGATAATAAAAAATCAACAAATAAAAATCTCACCAGCTCTAACTCTGTTTCTTTCATGTTCACGTTTCTCATTCACAGGAGTCTTTGCGGGTGTTTTTCTCCATGCTTTCACACTGTTTATCTGCGGAGCTCTCTGATGACTTGAAAGATAAAAAGAGACAACTAAAGAGTGTTAACGAGAGCAAAACTACTATTATCTATATTGTTTACCACAGATAAATAAAATACACGGTAATGATAAATCTCAACTGTGCACAGACTGAAGACAGAGAAACCAAGATTAATGCATCCCTCCACCTTTTAAGATATATCAGTACTCAGATCTTGAAGGCTTGTAATCGCACTATCATGAAAACATATGAAAAATATTACAACTTAAACAAGAAGGACAATGCACTGCGGTTGACCTTTCAGGGCTAACATCTTCAAATACCTGAAAACCAAGAACTCATGAGTGTAATTTGACACATTAAATCTCTCTCTCTTAGACACTATATAAAAACTTCCTCTTCTTGAAGCCTTCATTGAACATTTCACACACACACAGCGAAGACTGGCGGATAGTAAACGAGGCATGCCTAAGGAGCAAAGGAAACTTGTTAAAACATACACTTTCATCAGATTGCCTATCATCTTCTTTAAGCACGCCATTGTGCCATCTATTCTTTCACTGCCTCCAGCTCTGCCAGGCGAGTCTGTCGGATTTTGGCTGCAAGTGCACTGCCATTTGTGCTTCTATCTTGAGTGCTTTGCAATAGCCGCTGTTGAGTCAACTTGGTACCAGAACTGACCTGTTTAAGAAAGAAATGTGATTATAAGGGGTCCAATTGGATAATGTCAAAACCACATAAACATTCTAATACCTGGTTGGAACCTCGAGCAAGCCAGTTCTAATAAAATTGACTGAAAATAATTTCCTTATCAAAAAGATGATCAGATCTGTTTTCAAAAGGAATGCCTCTATATTCACTGCCGTTGAAATATATCACTGTCACTAAGATTTTTTGCGTAATGCCCTTCTTTTTTATCAAACAGAACCATCTTTTCTTTACTATTTTCCAATTCATTTCTAAACAATATGTTTATTAATCAAAAGGTTAGCTTTCCATAAAGTTGAAATTAAATTATAATGTTATTGAGCTTTGAGTGAAGGAAGAAATCTAAAATAAATGGAAAAGACGAAACAATAACAGGTTGAACATGCATCCGACATAAATCACTGCCAGTCTCACCTTCAAGGAGAATGAGCAATTTTGCACGGAGAACCACCCCTGGCGTTGCCTGATTGTGCAGCCCCTGGCTTGACAGGTGACCTCCCACTGCCTCTAAGAATTTTTTGCGTCATGCCCATCACTAGCTTGCTGCTTGTCCTTCGCTATCTGGCTGGCTCTTTCAGTGATGCTGTCTTTGAAACTCTTCTTTGGTGCTACACTGGGTGCAGTTTTGGGAGCAGGGGTATATTCTGTAATTGAACAAAACATTGTAAAGCGTGATGTTTTGTCATGCAGTAATCTAAGCGTGAACGAGGAACAATTAGCAAGACGAAAACCACATGAAAGGAAAGAAATGGGGCCTAACAAATTTTTCTTTAATTGAAATATACCCCTACACCAGTGTGGTGATCTCAGGGTGAATTAAAAGCAAACAGGAAGATAAAAGAGAAGTGAAAGAGTAAACAGAAAGAAGTAGGACCTACCAGCAGCACCCACCAACCACCCGCGGGCCTAACAGAAGCCCTGGTAACCGTCCACTCATAACTAGACTACAACAGTGATGACTATATAATATAATTGATAATATTTTTTAAAAACAAACCACAACCAATAAAAAAATACTAGATTACAGCAGTTAAAGCCATTAGCGACATGATGAATTTTAACTTGCAATTTTAGACACTAGCATACACTTTTTATTCTCATGAAGACAAAAGAGACAAAAACAAAGGTTAAAGAGGTACTAGGAATCTTGCAAACACTTAAAATTGTCCTGAGAAGAGGAAAGTCACACAAATTAAAACTTTATGCTGATGAGTTCATACATATACTGTACAATAATTTATTTAATTCCAAGAGTTAACTTGAGATTAATGACATTCAATTTAATACAATTACAATTCAATGTTTCAATCAAAGAAATCAAAGAAATGAAATCCTTTTTAAAACATGAATTGAGGCTTACTGGTGTAGATCCCTGTGCTTTGAGCGAGGCCAGTGTTTTGCCAACAGGTGGACGGTTGCTAACAGGTGTAGTAGCATCACCGGGGTTGACCTTCTTGATGTCACTGACCATGTTAGATGCAGACATGTTCTCCCAGGCCGACATCCGAGCACCAACAGAGTATGCCGTAGGCTCATCTTGTTTCCTGCCAACCGGGTTGTCTTCAGCAGCTTCTCTTGCATTTGTGACATACGCTGAGAAATGGGTAGCTCTGATGGGTCACAGTCTTTGCAGGGGGCAGCTGAGGTGGAGGAAGGGACTGGCGTCGATGCGGACAAAGCTGGCGTACAAACCTGTGTGGATAGGGATAGTGGTAAATAACAGTAAGTTACACGTGATTCTGAAAATTGTTTGTTCTTCCAATAAATTTGTACATTTCTTCATTATTAACAGCTAAGATTGAATTTTTATTTTTTTTATTTTTCATGTTTTGCATAAATACATATAAAAAGATAAGTAATGATTTCAGGTATAAATGATCACATAATACTTTGAAACTAAATGTCTGAATACAAGATTCAGTGCATTGCATCAATGGTAAATTAAATTTGGGTATTTCTGCATATTTTTCAAATGCTTCAAATAAAACTATTCTTCATTCTGTTGCTTAAAACAAAACAAACAGCACCATGCAAACTCCTGGCTTGTTTTTTACAAGTCTAAATTATTTCTACACTGAAAACTCATAAATGTGGCATAGTTTAAACAAATTTTGTATACACTCAAACTCAGTGCTTGACATCATACAAACAACTGTTAGTTTTTAATTCACTTGAATAATATGTGTTAGCCATGCACAATAAAAAAAATTAATTTTCATAAAATTATTGTCAACCTTCATATTATTTTGCATATTTTTTATAACCATGCATTGTGAATTCATGCAAATGGGCAAAGTGAATACATTGGAGACTGAAAATGCAGATGTGGAATGAGAAAGAAAATAAGAGGCCCCGCAAACCCCCCAAAAAATCATAGGAAGAGCATTTGAAGAACTAATGAGTAAATTGAGATATCATTAACAGGAATCATATTAACTCTTTGAGTTAAAAAAAAAGTTATTGCTCCATGCCAGATTAATCCCCCCCCCCCCCCTGCAAGAGTGAGGCATATAATGCATTGGAGACTGAAAACGCCGATGTGGTTCCTCACAATTTTAGAGATTAGCCTACAAAACAAATTTTGTAACAAGTGGTACAATAGAATATCCTTGCAAAAACACTGATACATCTGCCCCCCCCAAAAGCAAACCCAAGAAAAAACAAAACTTTTAAAAAAAAATCATAGGAAGAAAATAAAAAACTAATTTTTCACCCAGATGGAAACATTTGGAGAACAATGAATTTCAATTAAGATCACATTAACAGAAAATAACTCTTCAAATTTACTTGATTTATGTAAAAGTTTGAGTGTTAAAAAAAGTTATTGCTCCATCCTATGCAGATCTAGAATTGAGACAAGAGAGAAGTAGAGAGCTCAAGCAAACAAGAGAAAAAGTTCATTAGACAGACAGACAGACAGACAAGAGACTTTTTTAACATAAATTGTAATAAACTGCAAAGAAAGCTATATAAAACTAATAAAAAAAAAGCAAAACTGATAAAAAAGACCAGACCTGTTTCTGAGTTCTTGTTACCCGCGTGGAGCTTGACATTCCAAATGTAGGCGTGTTTTCAACAATCTTTTTTCAAATCTGGCCAATTTCGCAGACAGTGGCTGTTTAGAGGGTTCCAAAGACATACGGCTATTTGGAGTTTTGCTCACAGAAGACGCTAATCTATCTGAAATAGGCTTTAAAGCTGGCCTTTCCAGCTTGTCATTTTCATAGTTGACGGGTGGTGGGCTCTCAAGCAAGCCAGGGGTGTTGACTGGAATGTTTGCCGGGATTGTTGATATGATGGCTGTAGCAGACTTTGAGATGACAGGAACAGGGTTCATTCTTTTATCTGATTCCATTACTATGTCAGAGGAACTTTTCGACGGTTTCACAGATTGCAAGGTTGTTGTGTATCCAGAATTGTATGAGGAGACGAATGGCTTTGGAGAACAATTGAATTCCACCTTCAAAAAGAAAAATGCACTTGCATACAAGCAAAATGGGAGCCAAAGCATATAAAATAGAATAAAGCAAATAAAAGGAGGGACAATTTTTATAGTGAGAACAAGCAAGTGGATATTCTGCAAGTAAAAGGGCAAATCAAAAAGGAAAAAAAGGAAGAAAGAGATATATGAATAAATTAAACATAACAGGCAATAAATAGAAATGAATAAATATGAGACAGATAAACAAAAATCGTTTTCAAAAACCCAACTAAATATAACCTAGTCTTTTTTTTTTTAAATGCAAAGCTGAAAGAGAAACATTATCAGAAATGCCTAGAGGTACCCAGGGGTATAAGCTTCACATAAAAAATGGAATACATGACTTTAATAATAAAGAAATTAAAGAAACAAAAAAGTTGAATCCTTTCCTTCATGTTTCTACTCAAACTGTGCATGGAAATTCATTTACTCCTAAATCTATTCTTAATTTCTAACCAGGAAATCCAAAATTTAAACTCAATCTTTTCTTCTTTTTTGTTGTCTGCATATATGCATTTCCATTATAGATATATAATCTAGCTACTTGTGGAAATTTCCAAAATTATGTGACAAGTACTATGCAAAAGCAAAGTCTAAAGTTAGATCCAGTCACTCTCGGCTTTTTGACCCTCTATTATTGCATCATCTAGAAAATTGTGCTTTAGCTTTAGTGAATGCCATACTCTTATACAAAGCAATCATAAAAGACACGCAAGCATGTGTTATTGGTGAGCATGTTAAAATTTGGGTATGAGTAAATGCATTTTTATGATATAAAAGATAATCATATATTATATATATCAAGCCCATCTTAAAATTACAAAAGGGAAGACGCTAGAACATAATCTTCTTTCAAAGGAGAGTGCTTTCTGCATGCGTGTTTTCATTCCAATAAATTATCAATGCAAGAAACCATGGCCAAGGGAAAGGCTGGAAAAGACAAATATAAATAAAACCTGTACCTTAGATGCTCTGGCGGGAGAAGCTCTTGAAAAGGGAGTGGCTGGACTTCTGGGCGTCGGGGGTGCGTGGGTTTTCTTTGGGGGAGTCAACGGCTGATTGCATTGAAGATGAAGGCACAGGAGGGGCAGGACCCTTTCCAGACTCAACAACCTTCACACCCTCATTCCTTTTGACAGGAGACTGCCACACAGGCTTTTTCACTTCCTCTTTGCTGTGGAAGGGTAAGTGGTCAATATCTGGAATACCATGTTAGACACTAAGTTCTTGTACAAACGTATACATAGATTAAGCACGTCTTCTTGAGAGAGAGAGAGAGAGAGAGAGAGAGAGAGAGAGAGAGAGAGAGAGAGAGAGAGAGAGAGAGAGAGAGAGAGAGATCAAGAAACTTACTGAGCGGGTGATGGGTCAAATCATCCTCCCAATCGTTAATACTCTGAGCCAGCGCAGCAAGTCGACCTCTTTCTGAAGACGCTACAGCACCAATAGTAACCTGAGGGGCAGTAGCTGACTTTTCAATTTGGGCAATGTTCTTCCCTCTCAAGAGGAGGGAAGACAAACTTTTCCTAGGTATTGGCACAGGGGTCTCATCACTTTGATTTTCTAGAAACATAACATACATATTGACAAGATGATATTTTCACAGAAAAGCTCTGAAAGGAAATTAAAGAAATTCTAAAGCTTTTTATGGATCTATGCAGCCCATGTTTGGTATATATAAATATATATATATATACACCAAATATGGTATCACAAGCACATCATAGTAACCAATGCTTTATTTAATGTGATGAATATTTCACATAAACAAAGATAAAACATGAAGCAAACCTGCAACATAGGTCTGAAAAGGGCTCTTTTTTTCTTCTTTTTTACCATTTCAAAGACAAGTTACATGTAAATAACTACATTCTTTTGAAATTATAAGTTTCAGGACTAAAATGTGAAGTATTTGAAAAAGTGTTGAAAATCAGTTTCCCCCTTCACATTCCCTTGTTAAGCAGTTGACAACACAAGAATTTACATTTCCAACGAGGGTAACATCCGGGTACTGAGTTTAAATTTTGGAGAACATAGTATTATATTGTAGATTTATATTAATGTAGGCATAAGATAAAAGAATGAAGAAGCTCATTTTGTGTAAAAAACACAGGTGTATCAGAGTGTAGCCTTCCCAAAAGTACATGACATTGTATAGTCTGAACAATATAATGACACAGAAAAATGATGCAATGTGTAACACACAAAGAGATATGTGTTCCTTTATACAAAATTATTTTTAAAAAGGAAGGAAAAGCGGAAAAATCGGTTGCATGACATTTATTGATGTTTGTCATCGGTCTTATTTATAATGAAAAAAGATATTTGACAGTTGGACTTCAGAGCTTTCTTATTCTTCTTTTATGACCTATCAGGTCATGAAACTGAGGATTAAAAAGAAAAGTTCCCAAAGATAAGAGAGATAAGAAAAGAAATGTTATACATGCTGCACCTTAGAAGCGTTTCAAACCTTGGTTTTCCCTGGTCTGTATTGTTCCGTCAAATCCTTAGCCCGAGATAATACTCCCTTATGGCTGGTGTGTCCGGTTTCACTTGTTGCTCTGTGTCTCTAAAGCACTGGGCTTGGGAGAATCTGTACCAATCACCAAAGATGTTACCAGAAATGAAATGATTACTCATTTAAATGCATCCATAAAACTTATTATTATGATGCTGTTGATGTCTTCATTAATAGAAGTGTAAAGCAGTCAATAATGTAGATACTTGCTTCAGATTTTTTTACCTTGTCACATTTTTCATTTTATCACTATCTTCCTAATCATTAGATAAACGTTACCGTGTTACTAATTGTGTGTGGATCTGACAAAATCCCGCCGTCAGTTGAAACTTTTCAAAATGGGGTTGTTTTGTTGTTGTTGCATAAACTGTTGTGTTCTGAGTAATCTGAGCGTTTTAAATATTGTTTAGTAAAAATTGATAAAATTTTGACAAAGTCATACTTTTTTTTTGTAAGAAGAATTTTCTTTTAATGCAGGAATTCTCTTTTTTGAGATAACCCCATTCAAAATTTTTTTTGTTTCAAAGAAAATTTCCAGCTATGTGCTAAAAATACCATTAAACACAATTTAGACACTTTCAGAACACAATAATTCATCAGGGTGTTCATAAAAGATTCTTTTTAACTGAAAAGGCAACAAACTCAATTTTCATGAAAATTCACCCCAGCTCACATTTTCCATTTTCTCCGTTAGAACTCCTTTCACTATATACAGGTTTTGTCAGACATACATTTTTAGACAGCCTCTTTTGTTCCTCTGTTCCTTATCTTCAGGTTTCTTTTAAGATTTAAATCAGTTATTGGTTATTCACCCATGTAAAACATAAAATAAGATGTGATTCCTGATCCTTTGCATGTACACAAATTAATCACTGTTTAGGCTGATCATGGTTCACGAGGTGACTTCTAAGCCACAGGGTGTCCAGCACAAAGTCAACTGAAAATTTCCTACCTCAACACAAAAAATCCTATCTAGGAAATGAAATACTCCCCCGACGCTAGAAACGGAGAACAGCGTAAATATTTCCAATTTCAATGCATTATTATAAATTGTTAATTCAAATCATAAGTGAATGACTTTCTAGTGCATCTCAATGAAATGAAAAGTGATAACACATTTCTTTAATGTTTCACTTGGATTAATAATATTTCACTTAATTTCAGCATTTCCCCACACATTTCTGAAAATAATAATTCTGATAGCTGATAGATCTACCCCTATCATTTCACAAGACATGCAAACAGTGCAAAAATGAATTATTTTTTTTTATATCTCCTTTGAAAATAAATCAAACACAAGAGTGACATTATCCATAGCCTAAACACACGCACAAATACTTACTCAGTCTACCCTGGAGAAAATAAGGTTTGGAAGGCTTTTTCAATAACTTGATTGAACTCTGCCAATTATAAACCAGCTCCCCCCCCCTCCTCAGGATCAAAAACGTAACACTAAATCTAGTTTTTAATTGACTGCAACGTAAAAACATCTACCCACCTCCTCTCCTGGTAAAAATATCCATTATGGCAACCAACCCACCCCCTCTTTCTTCCTTCTTCAATAAACCGAATCTAGATCTAGATCGAGCATTACTGTATACATGATTGCTTTCTTCCCGGTTCTACCCTTTCCCACCCATGTCTACACTGTAGTGGAAGACATTCGTTAATTCTTTCTCTTCCGATACCGTATGTCAGATTCAGTCGCCTCTTATTTTACCATCATATGTTTTCACATCGACTTTCTTCACCCTGCCCCCCCCCTCTATTCTGCTATCAGGCCGTGCATGCATGACAATATCCCTTCGATCATCCAACCTCCTCTATTCTTACTAAACACTTGCTTTTGACTTTCGATCAGCCGTAAACTCCCGACTCTCCATTTATACTCTCTCTAATACCAATACACACATGCGCCATTGGTCGCATTACACACACACAAACATTCTGTCTAGCCTTCTTACACACACATGTGCGCGATCGGACTTAAAATATGCACATTGCCCTGTCTCTCTCCCTTTCACACAAACCATACAACAATGTGCACAATCGGCTTTATAACACACATGGCATTCTTAATCTCCCTTTCATTTGATTTGATCCACAACTATGGTGATCTTTGGGGTATTCGTGGGATTTTTAATTTTGCCCAGACTGCCATGTAAACAGCCAAGGGATCTTTAACGTGCACAAAGTGTTGGGATCTGTTTTATTGTCAGTTTCCGATAAGACTAAGTGGTCGATCCACCTACCTGGCACAGGGGGTAGAGTTTGCTCGAACCCACTACCTTTTGGTTGAGAGGCTGACACCTTGCCTCTGGACTTATGAGTCCACTCTCCACTTTCAAATACATCCCAGTATCATGCATGCTGACTATCAACCTATCTAAATTCTTTCTATTACACATCACTCATTTTACTTTTGTTTAAAAAGTACCTTCAGAGCTGGTGGCATAAAGAAGTACAGTAGAGCATTTTTGCCAATTAACAATATAATTACAGATGCATTCATTTCCATAACTAAATCCCTTTTCCGGGGATGCAAATGACTATCATCAGGATTCCGGACCCGAACACCTAACCGTGGTGCAATTTTCTCTGAGTGACTCTGTACCTTACTTTTCTCCCTCTCCTCCCGGCATGGCGTAAATGGTGTGTGCGAAAAATCTGAGGCACGAGTCAGAGAGAGATAGAGCAAAAGAAGAGAGAAAGAGGGAGGGAGGGAGAGAGAGAAAAGAGAGAGAGAGAGAGAGAGACAGAGAGAAATGTGGCCAGTGGTGAACAGCATAACAGCATTGTAGTGTTCTGTGCCACGTAAAATGCACTAGGCCTTCATTACCGTAAGTTCTAAGGCCTTTTGTTGATTTGTAGTGTCATTTTGATTGGCGATTCGATAATCTGGACAAATTGCTCGGAATAAAGGTGTTTGGACTATCAAGACGCAGCTGTAAGTATGTAACAATTGGTCCCTGCTTTTGTTTTCTACATGAAATGCCAGACAAGTGCTGGCTACCAAATTGAACAATGGTATTTACAATAATAACATGCAGAACTGTTCAAACAAAGAGATGAAAAGAACAAATGTTTTAAAAGAAGAAAATGTCCACAAATATATATGTGTTCATTTATTCACTAATTGTTCACTCATCTCTACACATAACAATGTCTCCAGTCAAAATGAGTTATTTCAAATACACATATTATAAGAATAATCATTGTAAAGATGATTTACATGATACTATCTCACTAAAAATAATGCAAATTATTTTACTATTCTATTTTTGGTGTCAATCTTGAAATCGAGAAAAATTGAACAAAAAAAATTTCAATATGAAACGAAACCACAAGAAAATCTCACAACAGCGAGAAAACAACCAATAAAACAACTGTTACTTTCAACAGCAAATGAATACAAACAAAAATGAAGTGGAAAAACAATACCCTAAAACATATCCCTCACCATAACCCCCCCAAAAAGAAAAAAAGAAAAAGAAAAAAAGAAAGGAAAGAAAACAATCCATTTGAAATAAAATCAATTTCAAAGATTCATGATTTATAGGATGAAAAAGCAAGAGACATCCTGTTCAATTTACTACAGGAGAAAAAAACATTCAACATAACAAAAACTATGTCTGAATTTACCATAAAATGGCTGGAATTGTACATCTGTAAAAAATTCAAAGAAAACTTGACAAACACAAATTTCACAAGGAGAAAGAATTGTCTGCATTAGAGAGTGAAGGTCTTTACTGTTCCTTAAATAAGATGTAATATTATTTTCAGGACAACAAAAACAATATGGCCTTTAAAGAATCCACAATATTGTTCTTTACCTATCTTTACAATAATAGTTTTACTTTTCCATTGGGTTTTTTCCTGTCACTGTCTATCTGTTTGCCTTTTGTTCTTTTAGGTTTGTGTCAGATTTAGGCGTTTTGAGAAAAACAAAACAAAAAACTTCCTAACGGTTTCAATTTCAAAGATCTTGATTACAAATGTTGATAGATGTATGGAAAATACAACCGGTACCACCCTATTAGGGTTTTAAGAATAAATAAATAGTAACATTCAAGAAGTCCTGACTTAAAAACTTAAGTACTAATTTAATATGACATAAATGTATTTATGTTATACAACTGACTCTATAAGACTTTAAATAGCTCTAAAACATAGAAGGTAAGAGAAAAACATTTTCATGATCAACAAAATTTCACGTACGTACAATATCCTAGGCCTTTTCCAACTCTGTTATTAATTTGTTCTGGTGGGGGTCGCAAACAACACATGAATATTTGAGAAGAGGTTGAAAAAGGGTCTTAAAACATGAGATTTGGGTAGATATTGGACATCTATTCGAGCTTCTACAGACGAAAGCACTTTGCTTGGGTAGCTTTCAAGATTAATCACAAGGCTCCACAAAATATGGACACTTAAATAAAATCACACTCAAGAAAAAACTAAGATAATACAAAACCCTAGTGATACTCGCATTACTTTGCCGGTGCGAAACATGGAAGATAAACAAGAAAGATAATATAGAAAATGGAAATTTATGGTACACATGATACTTGACCAAGAGAACGACTGCAATATCGCACTAACCTGGACACCAGTAGGAAAAAGAAGAACCCTGGGAACACAGAGAAGAACAGTGGAGAAGGAAAGAACAAGGGGAGCATGGAAGACATGGAATGAAACAAGGGCCACAGCAAGTAATAAAGAGGTATTGAGACAATCTGTCAAGGCCTCATGGCATAGAATGATATATGAGATGAGAAATCAAAGAAACCAAATAAGTGCATTCAGACTCCTGCAACCAAATAGTAAACATTTTAGTCGTAGTATGAATTTTCAGGCTCATTAATGTACAGTGGTCGCTGGATAAAAGCACACGCATACATCCGCTGACAGAATTTTTTACTATAAAATAATAAGTGTACTCATAAACACAATGTATGCATAAAAGCATGCTTTTTCCTGTGACCAAAGGGCGTGCTTTTGTCCAGCGACTACTGTGTTCCAACAGCTGTCCATTATGACCTAATCACTGTCAACGGTCGAAGTGAAGGGCAACGGCTCGTCAATTTTTCTGAGGTTGAGGATCATAAACCAATCAGAGAGAATAATTCAAAGTAGGATCCCAGTCTTGGGAGACTACAAAATAAATCTATGAACATCACAATATATCAGTATGTTAATGTTATGAACAAAATAAGACAAGATTACATACCTTCTTGGTTACTTCTTTGTTCCGACAATATAACATCCTTTTCATCACCCTCATAGACCGGAGTTGGTCTTTGCGTGGAGCAGCTTCAGGCATAACAGCTATACGCTGGTTTAACATTTCTCGTCTCTGGCGAGTCCTTTCTATTAATTTCTGTGAACGAAAGTTTCAAACTGAATTGTGCAGACAATTCTGAACAAATATACAATTCAGCTTACGTATCATTTCATTAAAAATAAAAAGGCATACAGAATTTCAAGATTCTTTCTGCATGAAAAGGACTTCTAAAATTTATATCTTTTGCAATAAATAACAGCATATATATAATTTTTATCTTCAATCATAATGTTGTTTTTGAAATGATCACATTCCATTCCTTCAGGGTAGAAAGGGAAAAGGACCAACAATAATAGTAAAGCACACCAAAAGGATAAGATGCACTTACTTCGTTTGCATGAAACAATCTGTTTTATTTAGAGGACACATAATGAATTTGCCTAAGAAAAGGATTTCCATAGTTAGCGCACACAAGGGACATAATTTGTAGTTTTACCTGTGTGGGGCTGTCAGGATCCATTATTTTATTCAATGGCAATGTGAATCACTGGGAAGTAGAAGAACAATAAAAAAAGTCTTATGTACTACTGCCACAGCTGGTGGTTGGGTCTAGATTCTAGATACAGAAATAGAAACAGGATTGAGGTATATATAATAGAATATAGAGATCTTCATCTTACATCTAAAATGGCTGAATAATTCAATCCACAACATCACTGTGTTTGCACAAAGTCAATGTCACTATTGTCACCAATGACCAAAATAAAGGTAGATTCTACAACAAACTTCATTTGGGGGAGGAGTTCCATAGTCAGAACCCTGCCATTATTTATACGGCACCTGGCGAGTTCTGGAACAACCGGTTGATTTTCTATTCTTTGCATATTTGGGTAGAACGATCATCTATCTACAATTTCTTGGCAGAAAAATGACCATATGACGTGCATTTTTTACAAAATATTTTGTAGGCAAGGTAAGGTAAATAAAAACAACAGTCAAAATTTTGACGTAAATTACCCCCAACACTGACTGAGAAAATGGCAGTAAAAACACGTATATTGGCGGTTAATCGCCAAAACAGCAGCACACGATTTGACCTCGTTTGCCGACACCGACGATTTGCGCGTCTCCCATCGCTGTGTGATAAAAGAGGTGTTTCCCGGCGTCAGTGTGTATGTAAACATACGAACAAGCATAGGATATAGAGGAAAAAAACAAAAAACTGGCCATTTCAACGTCTATTTTCACAACAGTGCACATCTAAACCCAGATTTATAATCTTATTTACATAGATAACAATGCCAGAGACTGTTGAAAGAGTAAATGTACATACTAAAAGCAAAAGCCTAAACTCAAAAGCAAAAAAAAATCACTTCAGGTGTGTCTTAGGTTATTACGTTAGTTATAGAATAGAGTGAACTACACCAATTTGTTTCTAATTTAAATGGTGTAAATTTACATGATCCTTCAATGCTTATTTTTGGTTTAATCAATAGAAGATAATTGAATTAAAAGAATATCTAACATAAAAAAACTAAACATGTTTTTGGATAACAGTCACACGACTAACATCAACCAGCTTAACATCAATTTAAATAACAAGAATTTGACAATTTGTTTCCAAACTCAAGTAAATGACCATCAGCATAGTTTAAGCTTCATATATTTTATTGATGGAACAACCCAAAAAAGAAATTAGCAGTCACTTTGACAATGAACGCTGAAGGGGATTTCCATAGGGTGTAGGCACACTAAATTCTCTGGCTGCCTTATTCAGCCAATCGATTAGGATATGACAGCATCATATGCTTTTCGCCTGTCAGGAGGGTGCAATTTTTTTTTTCATTGCATAGGGAAAATTAAGAATTATAAATAAATAATGAAATTGAATTTCATTAAGGACAAAACGAAATTCGGCCACCCCTCTATACCCATGCGAAATAATATAGAGAAGTTTAGGGGGGTCCTAAATTATTTGCAAAATAATCGTAAAGTAAGATGACCCTTTAAGATCCTAGAAAAAGGTCACACATTTTAATTTGTCGGAGTTTGTCACACTATTGCCAACCCTGCTGATCCCATGGCCCATACACAAAGTATTGAAGTCTAAGGTTGAAAAACTTATAAATTTAAACCCAAAACAAATAGACTAGTAGAGATATTTTTGGATCTTTTCTCCAAGTGCCATTAGATTTATATGAAAGTTTGGTCATACATTACTTTGAAAGCACAATGGCATTTACTCACAATGTTTAAGAAATGGAAATTGATGGATGAAGTGAATGAATGATTTATGAGCTGATGAATGTGTATATAATCTGCATGAAGCTATCATCTAGAATATAAACTGATTTGTCTATAAATTGTTATTTTTTAAAATGTAGATATCACTTTTTCATCATCTATTTATTCAACTTCAGCTTTGCATCTTTATATATTTTTAAAAATTGGAGATTTAGACTAGATCTAGACATCTACATTTAGATCTAATGAATAACTTTTAATCTAAATTGCGTTTGTGTTGTTCTATAAACCTAAGCAGAGCAAATTTTATAGGGACAAAAAACTTCTAAATGCCCACACTCAAATTAAAAAAACTTAATAAAGTGGTTATTCAGACCCGGGTCCCAATAACATCCACACTATCGGACACGCTTTTTGGGACACAGAATTTATAATGTAAAATGACGTCATAATAAATATTTTTAAAAATAACTTTCCGGGTATTCTAATAACTAGTGTAGATACTGGGATATTTACCTATTAAAAAATACATAAATGGGTAAAAAAACATCCCGAAAATTTAGGACCCTTAACTTTTCCCCCGTCAAGATGGTCTTGCTTTGCTACGATTGAAACTGAAATTATCTTCAACTTTTCTTAAAAATATATTTTTATAGTGATTGTCCCAATAAAAATGGGTAGAATCTATTGGGACACGGGTGAGATACTGGGACCCGGGCCCAAAAAAGGACAAAAACTTGAATTGAGCACGTTCTGGAAACTTGTCCATGTTTACGGGGTTTTGTTAGTCATTAATTCATGAGACTTCACAGACAGAAATTTCAAAACAATCACATCAATTTTGCTTGCAATTCAACTTCCGGGTATTTTCAAATTTGGCGGTTGAAATCGATTTCTATTTTCACAGACAGAAATTATACACTTCTCCCCCGACAATTATACTATTATCTCGTAGAGTGGAAGTCACACAACTGCTCAACAATAAAGTTTATTTTGATGCAAATAAACGAAAATCTGAAATAGTTAAATAGAATGACATGAGTTTTCTAATTTAAACAGAAATATAATTCTTTTCTAAAGGATCAATGAAGATAATTGAATTGAATATCTACATCTAAATAGGATCTAACTACAGCATGTAGATTTAAATCTAGTTTATCTGTTCCACTCAATGAAGATGATCGATGGGCCAAGACGAAGTAACGTCAGTTTGATAGTAGAAAAAAATAATCTAGAAACTGTTGTATCCTGCAGGGTGCATGCAGATTCTTAAATATTCTTAGATATCGGAGTTTAGGGAAATTAATCGGAGTTTGATCCTACATTTTAATTTGTCGGAGTTTGTCACACTTTGCCAACCCTGCTGATATGGATACACACAAAGTATTGAGCGTTTTGGATGCAAAAGAAGATAAATGCATGGATAATCACTCATCAGCTACCTAGTTTGAATGGAGATGGAGAAACGACACATTTGCTTCATCTGGCGGTACCGCTTTTGGGAAATAAATAACCCAGTGTAACTTTTCATGAACTTGAAGAAATAAATATTTTTTAAGTATTCTATTCTGGGAACAGTATATAAATCTTGGGAAAAAACATAATTTAGGACCCTAAACTCCGAGATCGCCAAAAGAAATATCTTATTTCTTACTATAAGTGATTGATGAATTAGAATCTAGGTGTGAGATAAAAAAAACTTGAATAGCACGTTCTGAAACTTGTCCTATGGCTCAATACTCAAGACTTCACTCGAAATTTCAAAACAATCACATCAGCTGCTCTGCAATTCAACTTCGGGTATTTTCAAATTTCGGTTGAATCTCGTATTATCTCGTGAAGTCTCAACCAATGAAACTGAATGAAAAGTCTCTCTCTCTCTACAGATAGAACGGATAATAGATATTTGTATATACTGAATCTCTAAACACAGATAAATGTAGGTATAGAAATAAATAAATACTTAGATTATATTCATCTTTCTCTTGCACAAAAAGTTCCCTCTCTCATCTCCTCTCTCTCTATCTATCTATCTATCTACGCTCTCTCTCTCTCTCTCTCTCTCTCTCTCTCTCTCTCTCTCTCTCTCTCTCTCTCTCTCTCTCTCTCTCTCTCTCTCTCTCAGATAGAGACTATACTCTATCTTTATCAGATATTATCTATCTTAGATTATATTCATCTTTTCCTCTCTCTCTCTCTCTATCTATCTATCTATCTCTCTCTCTCTCTCTCTCTCTCTCTCTCTCTCTCTCTCTCTCTCTCTCTCTCTCATCTCTCTCTCTCTCTTTATCTATTATCTCTCTCTCTCTCTCTGTCTCTCTCTCTCTCTCTCTCTCTCTCTCTCTCTCTCTCTCTCTCTCTCTGTCAGTCTGTCTCTCTCTCTCTCTCTCTCTCTCTCTCACTCTCTGTCTGTCTCTCTCTTTCTCTCTCTCTCCACTCTCTCTGTCTGTCTCTCTCTCTCTCTCTCTCTCTCTCTCTCTCTCTCTCTCTCTCTCTCTCTCTCTCTCTCTCTCTCTTCTCTCTCTCTCTCTCTCTCTCTCTCTCTCTCTCTCTCTCTCTCTCTCTCTCTCTCTCTCTCTCTCTCTCTCTCTCTCTCTCTCTCTCTCTCTCTCTCTCTCTCTCTCTCTCTCTCTCTCTCTCTCTGCATGCACATGTGAGCATAGAGCCTATAACTCATAGGAACATTTCTTGCTCTGGAACTAATTGAGTGAAAATTCAAAGATGTGGAACGAAACCTTCAATTCAACTAACGCCCGTTTAACAGAGTTTCGTTTTTCTATAGAGAGATCCCCCCCTCAATTCTTTTTTCATTCTTTGCAAAGGAGAAGAAAAGGACAATATGAATTACGTCGATGACTTTCATATAGAACTTATTTTTTTCACTGTTCATTGTTCATCAGTGAAAGACTATTGATGAAATATGAACAGTGAAAACATACCGTACAAACTTTTGTGGAGATTGAATGGAGCTGGGAAACCAGAAAGAAGAATGGACTTTGTCTTTTCAAACATGGGCCTACTTTTTTATCGAAAGACTTATTTTTAGTTCAAAATCGGATTCCCCACTAAATTTACCTACTGTTGGACGCTAATACATGTATTACTATTTAATTCTTCCTAAGATTCCCTTCTTTTTATTTTTAATCAGATACATGGCACATTATCCCAATCAAACGCGGCCTACTAGATCTAACATGGATGCGGATTTTGTGAATAGTGAAATGAGCTTTTATGTAAACAATCTTTATGAAGAATAAAAATACCGAAAAGGAAAAATAAAACTTATCTTACTTGTCTTAATTTCTTGACTAGCGGTGTCGATGATTCTCTTTGCTGTTGACCTCCATTCTACCCTTGAAACGACATCGTGTATGGCTTAGTTTTGTTCAGTCTGTGATGTCGTCAATCCATATTGTCGTTAGCCTTTCTTTCCTCTTCTTGCCCACATCAATGCCGGTCAATGCTGTCTTGATAATTCGATCGTCTGACATTCCTCAGATAAGCCCGAATAGTATAAACTTCATGGACATCACGATTTCCTTCAAATGTTGTCCTTTTTATATACTTCCCAGCACTGTCTCGTTAGTAATGTGATCATATCATTTGGTGTTTAGTAGACGTATGGGTAAATTTATATGGGGCGTAAAATATTGTGGTTGTGGCGGGATGGGGTGGGAGTATGGTGTGGGGGGAGTAGGGAAAGAGATTGCTGATATATATTTTATGTTTTACTTCTAAATGTAAGTCGATACCGACAACAAGTACAAATTTAACCATAGATTATATACCCCCATAAGGTTATATGGTCTTTAATTTAACCACACTATCCTACGCCGTTGAAGTGTAAAATTACCGACGTAGTCAGCATTTGAGTTCAGAAGATTGCAGTCTTCGCCAGTCCTCTGCGCGCAAGGTCCACGTTTTACATCCACAGGCAAAGCAATCCGAACAAATATATAGCTCTATGTAAACAGAGCCTAACATACCATTTTCCTCACACTTCATTCATGTTTATTTTTACTTTTCATCTCGTTAAGCGTCGAGGGCAGATGCAACATTTGATAGATTTGTGCAGGTCTCTAAATTATAATTTTGATTTTTTTTTCTAGTATTTCTTTAACGCTCCACGGAACTGATTAACTCCTTCAATCCATCTTTTGTGCGGTCTACCTCTTTTCTTATTATCCATTTGACGTTGGTGTTATAATCCTCTTGAGGTTGGTGTTATAATCCTCTTGAGGTTAGCTCATTATGTAGCATTGGTGATAGGTGGCCAAACCATCTTGTCCTCTGCCCATCTATAAAGTGTAGGTAGGTTCAATACCAACATTTGATTTTACATCCCCGTTTCTCCAAATGTCTCTTCTACTGATGTCTAAACTTTTGTGGAGACATTTCATCTTATACACCGTGGGTTTTCTTTCCTGTGTTTTACCAAGAGTACCCCTTTCCTCATCGCATGTAAATGTGCTAGATCTAGTAGTATGTTGATTGCAATGAAAAGAACAATTGTTTTCATTTCGATGCAGTGGATTCATATAGCAGACTAGTGTAAGACATATGTAACTTCATGTCGTTGAGGCCTTTGCTTCATTGTCATTGTATAGCTATGCCAAATGCCAGGAGTTCTTAACCTTGTTGGTTCCGAAAATCCGGCAAGTTTCGTACGTGCATTCACCGAACCTTTCAATGGGGTGAACGGAACAGACACACACTCACACACACATACATACATACACACACACACATACATACATGACATACATACGTACATTAATATTAATATATCAGTATTAATATTATTATGCCGGGCATTGGACAGCTAAGCACCTGTACGAGGATAAGGCGGTCCCGCCCTCCACGAGTCTCCTGCTGCCTTGCAGGCGAGTCTTGATTGACCAAAGGCTAAGAGAGTTAATCCTGACAGAAAATAACAACCTGCTGCCTTGCGGGCTGGTTTTGAGCAACCAAGGGCTAAAGGAGTTCACACTGACAGAAAGTAACAAGGCCTGGTAGGGGGCCCCAAGATGGCACCCCCACCATCTACCTAGGGTACAGTGGGCCAATCCCCTGCTTATCCAAAACCAAACTGATTCAAAGAAATAATTACAATGATATACCCGGCTTGAGCTTTCGAAGATGATTCTGGAAAAGAACACGGACTGTGATATTTGGAACATGGAATGTTAGAGCAATAAATGGAAAAGAGTTAGAATTAGTTGAAGAAATGGAAACAAATTCAAAGTAGACATTTTAGCTATTACAGAAACAAAGAAAAAAGGCCAAGGAGTAGAAATTGTAGGACCAAATCATACTTTAATCTTCTCAGGAGTAGATGTCAAAGATAGAGCTATAGCAGGAGTAGGCCTCCAAAATGCATTAAAGGCAAGAAAAGCTACTTGAAACTTGGAAATTTATAAGCTCACGGTTATTAGAGGTAAATATTAAACCAAGAGGAAGAGAAATTAAATTATTAATAGCTTATGGACCAAACGAAGATACCACCAAAGAAGAAAAACATAACTTCGAAAACGATTTACAAATAGCTGTAGAGAATCTTACACCCAAACAGGAACTAATGCTTTTATGAGATTTAAATGCTAGAGTAGGCAACAATGTAGAAACACCAGGAGGGAGTAATAGGTAAAGAAGGAGAGACAACAACATCTCCAAATGGAGAGAGACTAATAGATTTTTGCCTAAAGAATAACATGAAAAGAGCTAACACATTTTTCCTCATAAAGATATCCACAAATATACAAGACTAAATGAATACAGATGTAAAAAATCAATCATAAACTACATACTAGTTAGCAGCTCCCTTTTATAACGTACATTGGATGCAAGAGTAAACAGAGGAGCTGAAATATTTAATGATCATCACCTAGTGATAGCCAAAATGAGATTATTAACTGAAGAGAACAAACAGAAAAGGAAAGAGACGAAAGCTACCAAACTCAAAATACAAGAACTAAATAAACCAATAGTAAAACAGATATAACAATCCAGGATAAAAAGATCTATCAGTGAAAGACAGATGGATCTAAAGGATAGCACAATAGAAGAAAAAGTGGCAAATGTATAAAGAAACACTCCTCAGTTGTACTGAAGAGGTCTGTGGAAGGAAACAAATTAAAGGAGATAAGAAAATAACAGCATGGTAGAATGAGAATGTCAAGACTAACATC
>JAXRKP010000139.1:165000-187500 GCA_037039925.1 Doris montereyensis
AAAAACTCGAACACAGCGGATACAGAACCTTGCGCTGGCTGAGTCACATAGATCAACCCATTAGACAGACAACATGGAACAACATCTCCTGGACTGGTTCAAAAACTGGTTGTGTGACATGACCCAACAAGTCAACATTGAAGGATCATATTCTGTGCTCTGTCTCAGGAGTACCACTCTATTTCCTGATATTTATAAATTTATATATATCGATTTAGCTATTCTCTTATCATTCATTCTGTTTATATGTCCAAACCATTATTTTATATCATTATTTAATGTCATTATCCTTCACTTTCGACATTGCTCTTGCCTCATTGTTTGTACATGTATTTACTATTTACGTATTTGCGCTTACAGATCTATGTTAGATTTATTCCAGAGGCAGTGTGCAATGGTTGTTTATACAAATAATAATTTACTAGACTTGAATCTAGAAACAGTGTAGTCTAGGACACCAAGGGAACGAACAGTCAATGAATTTAACTGCTAGTCATGGTTGGATTTGTGCGAAGACTTTGTTCATGAAACTTTTTAAGGAGCGTAGTTTGATTGGTAGCGCGCTTTCTTTTCATGGCGAGCTGCTGAGTAAGGCCCTAGATCTACACATTTCGACAATTGTTTTATCGCTGGCCCGAACAAAATAAAGATATATATCTAGGCCTATATCTAGATAGCTGTAAATTTTCTCTTATTGTTAAGTTTTAAAATTTACAGTTCTCAAACGTCGACACAAATTTAGTCTAATACCACATTTGGATCTAAGGCCTGACAAGTTCTCTGCATACTTTTGTTAGATGATCGGATAGGCTGAAAAAATACTTTTAATATCATCCGAAAAAAATAGAAATCTATCTGGTATCTAGACCTGTGCTTTTTAGATTAACCTCAGCCTAATTGAATTCGTTTAATTATAAATTACTGACATCCTATTTTGTACGTACAACGTGATTTGAATATCATCATTTTCTATTTTTACATCTCCCAGAAATATCTTTAATGCATCCAAAATGAATAGATCTAAATTCTCT
Source organism: Doris montereyensis (assembly GCA_037039925.1). NCBI lineage: Eukaryota > Metazoa > Mollusca > Gastropoda > Nudibranchia > Dorididae > Doris > Doris montereyensis. Next base: position 166,032 of record JAXRKP010000139.1, read on the forward strand.
TTGCGTTGGTTCCATTCTAAGTAACATTGTTTTTGTGTTGAAAGAGGTTTACACTGGACTGAGTATCTGAGCTTTTTATTTCCATATCTTCGCAGGAACCCTTATCTCTTAACACATGGCTCATGTTTTATTGATGTTCCAGGGAAACGTGCAGCCTACACCAATCTGAGGGTGGGTTCTTTTTATTGCACTACCTTATTTGGTTTATTCTTTTGATCTAAAACTTAATTTATCACACAACAAACGTTTATCTTATTTGAATTTTTTTTACCGGTTTGAGTTACATTTACAACCTGTTCAAGATAACGATTTTTGACCGGTTTATGCATTGATCGCTGGACATGCGTCTTTAGTACAACAGAAAAAACTGGTTAATGCAATAAAAACCTGCATAACTACAATATCGAGTACTACGTAAAAGGCCCGCGTAACTTCCAATTCGAATGCTAATTTGATATAATAGCCGTACTCGATATCACCCGTAACCGAGAAAGTTCGAGAGACCCAGCTTTATAATGAAGAGAAATCATAATTCAACATGTACCATATAATTATGAGTTGGTCGATCTTTGTTCGCCAAAGGCTCTGTAGATAGACCACTAAGAGTAACTGTGTTTTGCATAGGCGAAATATGACAATAAGTGACAACTCCACTAATAACACCCAACTTCATCACTAAGGATAAAAACGCTTAAGACTTTGAAGCTTCGAAAGCATATCTGTTAGAGCTAATTGGCATTTCAGATATGTCGTTTACTCTATCCTCTTATTGTAACATACATTTGTAATTTGTATACATTTCGCACCTTTAGTGTAAATTTTTGCCTTGATTGATATTTCTTTTTATTCATTCTCTGTCATTTCTTCTTCCTAGACCCAGTGAGATAATATAGATCTAGTCTTATAGTTATCCTCATTTTTCGTTCTTGTTTCTCATACTCACACTTCTCTCTTTCTTTCTTCCCTGCTTTTTTTTTCCTTCTCCTCGCTTTTTCTCTCTTTTCTCCTTCTCTCTCGCTCTCTCTCTCTCTCTCTCTCTCTCTCTCTCTCTCTCTCTCTCTCTCTCTCTCTCTCTCTCTAAGATGAGATCTCTCTCTCTCTCTCAAGATAAGACAAGATAAGATATATAATATATACAATAATATAATATAGACCATATAATATAATATATATATAGAAGATCCCGACTCTCTCTCTCTGTCTGTCTGTCTGTCTGTCTGTCTGTCTGTCTGTCTGTCTGTCTCTCTCTCTCTCTCTCTCTCGATCTCTCTCTCTCTCTCTCTCTCTCTCAGATCTCCTCTCTCTCTCTCTCTCTTTCCCTCCCCTCCCTCGCCCCCCTATCTCTCTCTCACACACTCATTCTCTCTCTCTCTCTCTCGCTCTCGCTCTCTCTCTCTCTCTCTCTCTCTCTCTCTCTCTCTCTCTCTCTCTTCTCCCCTTTCTCCTCTCTCTCTCTCTCTCTCTCTCTCTCTCTCTCTCTCTCTCTCTCTCTCTCTTCTCTCTCTCTCTCTCTCTCTCTCTTCTCAATCTCTCTCCTTTCTCTCCTCATTCTCTGCCCCTTCGTCTCTATTTCTTTCTAGTCTCTCTTTCTTTCTCTCTCTCTCTCTGGCATAGGGAAAAATGAAATTCTCTCTCTCTCTCTTTCTTTATTTAAAAAACTCTCTCTCTCTGATTAATCTCTCTCTCTTCTTTCTCTCTGATCTCTCTCTTCTGTCTTCTCTCTCTCTCATCTTCTGTCTCTCTCTTCTCTCTCTCTCTCTCTCTTTCTCTCTTTCTCTCTCTCGTGGTTCTCTCTCTCTCTCTCTCTCTCTCTCTCTCCATTTCCTTTTAATTCAAATGCATGTTTTATATCTTGCACACTATGAGAAAACATACATAGTTAGATCAATACATGTAAATAAATAGGCAAATAAATATAGACACAGATATATTGATATGTGCATTTCTTGATTGTTTAATTGTTTGATTGAACAACAGACTTATAACTAAGCATAAAGATACATACATATATTGTTAGATTATTTGATTGATTGTTAGACTCATAAATGCATTGAAAGATACGTAAATATGTTACTAGATTCTTTGAATGCTTGCCTGCTTGATAGATTGATTGACTAATTGATAAGTTTATAGATATGGATCTAGATAGAAAGATAGAGTGGTTAAGGGGGTGTATCGGTGAGTGTGTATGTGTGTGGGTGTGTATGTGTATGTGAGAGAGAGAGAGAGAGAGAGAGAGAGAGAGAGAGAGAGAGAGAGAGAGAGAGAGAGAGAGAGAGAGAGAGAGAGAGAGAGAGAGAGAGAGAGAGAGAGAGAGAGAGAGAGAGAGAGAGAGAGAGAGAGAGAGAGAGAGAGAGAGAGAGAGAGAGAGAGAGAGAGAGAGAGAGAGAGAGAGAGAGAAAGGAGAGTGAGAGACAGACAGGACATGCAGGCAGAGAGAGGGAGACAGACAGACAGAAAGAGAGTGATAAACAGACACAGACAGACACACAGACAGACAGACAAACAAACACACAGACAGACAGAGACAGAGGCAGACAGTTATACAGAGAGGGAGACAGACTGACAAACACAGACAGACAGGCAGAGAGACGGACAGAAAGACAAACAAACCGAGAGCGAAGGAGAGTGGATAAAGACGCATTTAGTTGGCCATGAAATAGGCTTACTAGATATACATGTATTTCGTTGATTTCCATGTTTTGTTTCTTAAATGTTATGCTATTATTTGCAATACTAGATCTGTATTGTTCTCTAAGCACCGAACTTGTTGAGATGCTTTCCTTCCCAAACGGCGCTGGTGGGAGTTGCTGGCTATCATCCCCATGTTACCGTTTATCTGAGAACTCGTGATAGAGGTCTCGAGTTTGAAACCTGATAGCTGTCTTGATTTAGATAAGAGTATCGCGGCTGATGCGCCGAAACTAAGAAAGGAGGTGGTACCACCGATTTAAACACGGTCGCACAGTGTGCAGAGCACTGATCAACACATTGAGCAATACCACTCCAAGCTAAACGATGCTCAAGTGATTTTGATGTTTAGTCAAGAGGTTGGAAGAAGTACGTTTGGATCTCATTTCTTACAGGACAGCTTTTATTTTGTTTTTGTGTAACGCAGGTAAAAAGGCAAATTTTTGAAAATCTATATCACAACAGCTTTCTTTTAACTTTCATGTTATTAATACCATGTTATACAAATCCTTCTTGGTATCTATGGCCACGCAGTTTCCCGCTTTTGCCTGTACCAAAACGTGTGTTGATATCTATAGTCATTTCAACGTCTTTAGTGTTCGTCATCGAGGACTGTTTTTGCTTACATATCGCATCGTGTTTACGTCCATCCACGTCAAAAGGTACAATTGATTTTGTCTCTTTTGTCTTCTTCTTCGCTATTTCATACAAAGGGAGATAATAATAAAAAATCACGCTCCTCTCAAAGCTTGTGATTCTCTGAGATTTTTGGCAGAGCATCGTCACGGTTTTAACTGATTTCCTAAACAAGAAATTAAAAACCCCGCTGATTATAATGATGTCATCTCAAGTAATAGCACTAACAAAGTAATACTAAAATGATGCTAAATAAAGAATATTATTGATGAAAATAATGATAATACTGATAACGATAAATGTAATAATCCTGACACTAATTAGTAATAATAGTAATACAATGATGCATCTTTTTATTAATGTGTAATGATCAACAATAACATTAATAATAATGATAATAATAATGATAATAATAATTATAATAATAATAATAATAATAATAATAATAATGATAATAATGATGCTAATATCAATGCTGATAGTCATAATGGTGATGATGATATTAATAACACTGGTAACAATGAAGATGAAGATGATGATGATATGAATAACAAGCATCTTTTCTCCTTAGACTATAGTGATGAAAAGAGGCTAAATAATCTTGTGATCAGATATGCAATTAAAATCTCACCTAACCTAAGTATCGAATACTGTAACGATACTTGATATCACCCTGCATCCGGTAACATATTGTGTAATTTATCGTTGAAAAAATCGTGGTAAAAGAGTAGTCATAAGCTGAGTGACGTAAGAGGTGGAACTGGAAGAAACGCGTTGCCGGACGGTTCGTTTGTAAATACGTGCACAAACATAGGAATAGAGGGAAAACCCCAAAAGCACTGGTAATTTTGACGTCTGTTTTCACAACAGAGCACATCTAAACCTAGATTTACAATCCTCTTTTAAATAAGTAACAATGCCAGAAACTGTTGAAGAGTAAGGATGGGGGGGGGCTACAAGAAGGCAACCCATGTAAAGGGATTGTTTTGTGTTATTTTGATTTATTTACTTAATTTTTCTCGAAATGTAGTTAATACACACTAAATTTATATCTCCTCTGTAAGTTGCCGACCGATTTGTATTATATTTGGCACATTGTTCCTCTTGTCAATGTTAATAAAGTGACGTCATTAAAATATATATCTTGTAGGCTTATTGAGACACATTTTGTTTTGTAATAAAAAAATGTCATTTTTGTATACTACACGATATAAGTAAAGTATTTTAAAATTTCATTTTTTTAAACTATCCAAAATATCTTTTTAAAACAACCCGACACCATTCTTTAGATATTGAACGCAAACGCGATCTGCGCAGGTTTTGAGTGATTGTATTCATGACCAAGTGAGGAGATAACGAGATTTGAAAATTGGGTCAAAATTCAAGATGGTGGCTATTTCCATGGCAACCAAGGACGCTACAAACTTTTCAGTGATATAGGATGACTATATTTTAATAGTTAGTCATATATATATATATGAATAGCACCACAGTCTACTTGAACAGCATGCCAATCTATTTGAATAGCACCACAGTCTACATGAATAGCATGCCAATCTATTTAAATAGCACCACAGTCTACTTGAATAGCATGCCAATCTATTTGAATAGCACCACAGTCTATTAGAATAACATCACAGTCTATTAGAATAACATCACAGTCTATTAGAATAACATCACAGTCTATTAGAATAACACCACAGTCTATTAGAATAACATCACAGTCTATTAGAATAACATCACAGTCTATTAGAATAACATCACAGTCTATTGGAATAACATCACAGTCTATAAGAATAACATCACAGTCTATTAAATAACATCACAGTCTATTAGAATAACATCACAGTCTATTAGAATAACATCACAGTCTATTTGAATAACATCACAGTCTATTGGAATAACATCACAGTCTATTAGAATAATATCACAATCTATTAGAATAACATCACAGTCTATTTAAATAACATCACAGTCTATTAGAATAACATCACAGTCTATTAGAATAACATCACAGTCTATTAGAATAACATCACAGTCTATTAGAATAACATCACAGTCTATTTAAATAACATCACAGTCTAGTAGAATAACATCACAGTCTATTTAAATAACATCACAGTCTAGTAGAATAACATCACAGTCTATTAGAATAACATCACAGTCTATTAGAATAACATCACAGTCTATTAGAATAACATCACAGTCTATTGGAATAACATCACAGTCTATTAGAATAACATCACAGTCTATTAGAATAACATCACAGTCTATTAGAATAACATCACAGTCTATTAGAATAACATCACAGTCTATTTAAATAACATCACAGTCTAGTAGAATAACATCACAGTCTATTAGAATAACATCACAGTCTATTTAGAATAACATCACAGTCTATTAGAATAACATCACAGTCTAGTAGAATAACATCACAGTCTATTAGAATAACATCACAGTCTATTAGAATAACATCACAGTCTATTAGAATAACATCACAGTCTATTAGAATAACATCACAGTCTAGTAGAATAACATCACAGTCTATTTAAATAACATCACAGTCTATTAGAATAACATCACAGTCTATTAGAATAACATCACAGTCTATTTAAATAACATCACAGTCTATTAGAATAACATCACAGTCTATTTGAATAACATCACAGTCTATTTGAATAACATCACAGTCTATTTGAATAGGACATCACAGTCTATTTGAATAACATCACAATCTATTTGAATAGGACCACAGTCTATTTGAATAACATCACAGTCTATTAGAATAACATCACAGTCTATTAGAATAACATCACAGTCTATTAGAATAACATCACAGTCTATTAGAATAACATCACAGTCTATTTGAATAACATCACAGTCTATTTGAATAACATCACAGTCTATTTGAATAACATCACAGTCTATTTGAATAACATCACAGTCTATTTGAATAACATCACAGTCTATTTGAATAACATCACAGTCTATTAGAATAACATCACAGTCTATTTGAATAACATCACAGTCTATTAGAATAACATCACAGTCTATTAGAATAACATCACAGTCTATTAGAATAACATCACAGTCTATTTGAATGACATCACAGTCTATTAGAATAACATCACAGTCTATTTGAATAACATCACAGTCTATTAGAATAACATCACAGTCATCACATTTAGAATAACATCACAGTCTATTAGAATAACATCACAGTCTATTAGAATAACATCACAGTCTATTAGAATAACATCACGGTCTATTAGAATAACATCACAGTCTATTTAAATAACATCACAGTCTATTAGAATAACATCACAGTCTATTAGAATAACATCACAGTCTATTTAAATAACATCACAGTCTATTTAGAATAACATCACAGTCTATTAGAATAACATCACAGTCTATTTGAATAACATCACAGTCTATTAGAATAACATCACAGTCTATTAGAATAACATCACAGTCTATTAGAATAACATCACAGTCTATTTGAATAACATCACAGTCTATTTAGAATAACATCACAGTCTATTAGAATAACATCACAGTCTATTTGAATAACATCACAGTCTATTAGAATAACATCACAGTCTATTTAAATAACATCACAGTCTATTAGAATAACATCACAGTCTATTTGAATAACATTACAGTCTATTTAAATAACATCACAGTCTATTTGAATAACATCACAGTCTATTAGAATAACATCACAGTCTATTTAAATAACATCACAGTCTATTTAAATAACATCACAGTCTATTTAAATAACATCACAGTCTATTAGAATAACATCACAGTCTATTAGAATAACATCACAGTCTATTTGAATAGGACCACAGTCTATTAGAATAACACCACAGTCTATTAGAATAACATCACAGTCTATTGGAATAAATCAAAGTCTATTTGAATAAGATGGTATAATGAATTTGCATAACATCACTCAATGCATTTGGGTGACATCACAATGCATTTGGATGACATCACACAATGTATTTGGATGACATCACAATGTATTTGGATAACATCACAATGTATTTGGATAAAATCACAATCTATTTGGATGAAATCACACAATGTATTTGGATAACATCACACAATGTATTTGGATAAAATCACAATGTATTTGGGTAACATCACACAATGTATTTGGACGAAATCACACAATGTATTTGGATAACATCACACAATGCATTCGGATAAAATCACAATGCATTTGGATAACATGACACAATAATTGTAGATAACATGGCACACGGCATTTATTTGAATAACATAATGCAATGCATTTGGATAATATCACACAGAGTATTTGGATAACATGGCTCAATGAATTTGTATAACATCACACAATGTATTTGGATAACACCACACAATGAATTTGTATAACACCACACAATGAATTTGTATAACACCACACAATGAATTTGTATAACATCACACAATGAATTTGTATAACACCACACAATGAATTTGTATAACACCACACAATGAATTTGTATAACACCACACAATGAATTTGTATAACACCACACAATGAATTGTATAACACCACACAATGAATTTGTATAACATCACACAATGAATTTGTATAATACCACACAATGTATTTGTATAATACCACAGAATGAATTTGTATAACATCACACAATGTATTTGTATAGCACCACACAATGTATTTGTATAATACAACACAATGAATTTGTATAATACACACAATGTATTTGTATAACACCACACAATGTATTTGTATTACACCACATAATGAATTTGTATAACATCACACAATGAATTTGGATAACATCACACAATAAATTTGGATAACACCACACAATGAATTTGGATAACACCACACAATGAATTTGGATAGCCGCGTACAAGGAATTTGGATAGCCATGTACAAGGAATTTGGATATAAATTTGAATAGCACCACACAATGAATTTGGATAGCCGCGTACAAGGAATTTGGATATGAATTTGAATAGCATCACACAATGAATTTGGATAGCCGTGTACAAAGAATTTGGATATGAATTTGAATAGCACGAGACAATGAATTTGGATAACCACGTACAATGAATTTGGATAACCACGTACAATGAATTTGGATAACATCGCGTACAATGAATTTGGATAACGCGTGCATAATGAATTTGGATAACCACGTACAATGAATTTGGATAACATCGTACAATGAATTTGGATAACCACGTACAATGAATTTGGATAACACCACACAATGAATTTGTATAACACCACACAATGAATTTGGATAACCACGTACAATGAATTTGGATAACCACATTACAATGAATTTGGATAACCACATACAATGAATTTGGATAACCACGTACAATGAATTTGGATAACCACATAGAATGAATTTGGATAACCACATACAATGAATTTGGATAACCACATACAATGAATTTGGATAACACCACACAATGAATTTGGATAACCACGTACAATGAATTTGGATTACCACGTACAATGAATTTGGATAACACCACACAATGAATTTGGATAACCACGTACAATGAATTTGGATAAACGTGCAATGAATTTGATAACCGCGTGGATAATGAATTTGGATAACCAAGTACAATGAATTAGGATAACACCACAATGAATTTGGATAACCACGTACAATGAATTTGGATAAACACCACACAATGAATTTGTATAATACCACACAATGAATTTGGATAACACCACACAATGAATTTGGATAATACCACACAATTGAATTTGGATAACACCACACATTGAATTTGGATAACACCACACAATGAATTTGGATAACACCACACATTGAATTTGGATAACACCACACATTGAATTTGATAACACCACACATTGAATTTGGATAACACCACACAATGAATTTGGATAACACCACACAATGAATTTGGATAACACCACACGATGAATTTGGATAACACCACACAATGAATTTGGATACCACACAATGAATTTGGATAACACCACACGATGAATTTGGATACACAATGAATGTGATAACCACAATGAATTTGGATAACACCACACAATGAATTTGGATAACACCACACAATGAATTTGGATAACCACGTACAATGAATTTGGATAACCACATACAATGAATTTGGATAACCGCGTACAATGAATTTGGATAACACATACAATGAATTTGAATAACCACATACAATGAATTTGGATAACACATACAATACATTTGGATAACGTGGTAAATACATTTGGATAACGTAGTACAATGTATTTGTATAACGTAGTACAATGTATTTGTATAACGTGGTACAATGCATTTGGATAACGTTGTACTATGTATTTGGATAACGTTGTACTATGTATTTGGATAACGTTGTGCTATGTATTTGGATAACGTTGTACTATGTACTTGGATAACGTTGTACAATGTATTTGGATAACGTTGTACAATGCATTGGGATAACGTGGTACAATGTATTTGGATAACGTGGTACAATGCATTTGGATAACGTTGTACAATGCATTTGGATAACATAGTACAATGCATTTGGATAACGTAGTACAATGCATTTGGATAACAATGCATTTGGATAACGTTGTACTATGTATTTGGATAACGTTGTACAATGTATTTGGATAACGTTGTGCTATGTATTTGGATAACGTTGTACTATGTACTTGGATAACGTTGTACAATGTATTTGGATAACGTTGTACAATGCATTTAGATAACGTGGTACAATGTATTTGGATAACGTGGTACAATGCATTTGGATAACGTTGTACAATGCATTTGGATAACATAGTACAATGTATTTGGATAACGTGGTACAATGCATTTGGATAACGTCGTACAATGCATTTGGATAACGTAGTACAATGCATCTGGATAACATTGTACAATGTATTTGGATAACGTTGTACAATGCATTTGGATAACGTGGTGCAATGCATTTGGATAAAGTTGTACAATGTATTCGGATAACGTGGTACAATGCATTTGGATAACGTAGTACAATGTATTTGGATAACATGGTACAATGTATTTGGATAACGTCTTACAATGCATTTGGATAACGTTGTACAATGCATTTGGATAAAGTTGTACAATGCATTTGGATAACGTAGTACAATGCATTTGGATAACGTTGTACAATGTATTTGGACGTTGTACAATTTATTTGGATAATGTCGTACAATGCATTTGAATAACGTTGCACAATGCATTTGGATAACATCGTTCAATGCATTTTGGATAATGTTGTACAATGCATTTGCATTTGTACAATGCATTTGGATAACGTTGTATAATGTATTTGGATAATGTGGCACAATGTATTTGGATAACGTCTTACAATGCATTTGGATAACGTGGTACAATGTATTTGGATAATGACGTACAATGCATTTGGATAACGTGGTGCAATGTATTTGGATAACGCGTCGTACAATGTATTTGGATAACGTTGTACAATGTATTTGGATAACGTCTACAGTGCATTTGGATAACGTTGTACAATGTATTTGTATAATGTGGTACAATGCATTTGGATAACGTAGTACAATGCATTTGGATAACGTTGTACAATGTATTTGGATAACGTTGTACAATTTATTTGGATAACGTCGTACAATGCATTTGGATAATATTCGACAATGTATTAAGATAACATCGTTCAATGCATTTGGATAACTTCGTATAATGCATTTGGATAACGTTGTACAATGTATTTGGATAACGCTGTAAAATGTATTTTGATAACGTGGTGCAATGTATTTGGATAACGTCTTACAATGCATTTGGATAATGTTGGTACAATGTATTTGGATAACGTCGTACAATGCATTTGGATAACGTGGTGCAATGTATTTGGATAACGTCGTACAATGTGTTTGGATAACGTTGTACAATGCGGTTGGATAACGTTGTACAATGTATTTGGATAACGTTGTACAATGCATTTGGATAACGTGGTACAATGCATTTGGATAACATAGTACAATGCATTTGGATAACATAGTACAATGCATTTGGATAACATAGTACAATGCATTTGGATAACATAGTACAATGCATTTGGATAACGTTGTACAATGTATTTGAATAACGTTGTAAAATGTAGTTGAATAATGTTGTGCAATGCATTTGGATAACGTGGTACAATGCATTTGGATAACGCTGTACAATTCATTTGGATAACGTTGTACAATGCATTTGGATAACGTCGCATAATGCATTTGGATAATGTTCGACAATGTATTAAGATAACATCGTTCAATGCATTTGGATAACTTCACAAATGTATTTGGATAATGTAGTACAATGTATTTGGATAACGTTGTACTATGCATTTGGATAACATGGTGCAATGTATTAGGATAACGTTGTACTATGTATTTGGATAACGTTGATACAATGGATTCGGATAACGTACAATGCATTTGGATAACGTTGTACAATGCATTTGGATAACGTGGTACAATGCATTTGGATAATGTAGTACAATACATTTGGATAACGTTGTACAATACATTTGGATAACGTTGTACAATGTATTTGGATAACGTTGTACAATGCATTTGATAACGTTGTACAATGCATTTGGATAACGTGGTACAATGTATTTGGATAACGTTGTACAATGCATTTGATAACGTTGTACAATGAATTTGATAACGTTGTACAATGTATTTGGATAATGTTGTACAATGCATTTGGATAACGTTGTACAATGAATTTGGATAACGTTGTACAATGTATTTATATAATGTTGTACAATGCATTTGGATAACAATGTATTTGGATAACGTACAATGCATTTGGATAACGTTGATACTATGTATTTCGGATAACGTTGTACAATGTATTTGGATAACGTCGTACAATGCATTTGGATAACGTTGTACTATGTATTTGGATAACGTCGTACAATGCATTTGGATAACGTCGTACAATGCATTTGGATAACGTTGTACTATGTATTTGGATAACGTCGTACAATGTGTTTGGATAACGTTGTACTACGTATTTGGATAACGTTGTACTATGTATTTGGATGACGTTGAACTATGTATTTGGATAACGTTGTACGATGTATTTGGATAACGTTGTACTATGTACTTGGATAACGTTGTACAATGCATTTGGATAACGTTGTACAATGAATTTGGATAACGTTGTACAGTGTATTTGGATAACGTTGTACAATGCATTTGGATAACGTTGTACAATGTATTTGGATAACGTTGTACAGTGTATTTGGATAACGTTGTACAATGTATTTGGATAACGTTGTACAGTGTATTTGGATAACGTTGTACTATGTATTTGGATAACGTTGTACAGTGTATTTGGATAACGTTGTACAGTGTATTTGGATAACGTTGTACAATGTATTTGGATAACGTTGTACAGTGTATTTGGATAACGTTGTAAGTGTATTTGGATAACGTTGTTTATTTGGATAACGTTGTACAATGTATTTGGATAACGTTGTACAATGTATTTGGATAACGTTGTACTATACTTGGATAACGTGGTACAATGTATTTGGATAACGTTGTACAATGTATTTGGATAACGTTGTACAGTGTATTTGGATAACGTGGTGCAATGTATTTGGATAACGTTGTACAATGTATTTGGATAATGAGGTACAATGTATTTGGATAACGTTGTACAATGTATTTGGATAACGTTGTACAGTGTATTTGGATAACGTTGTACAATGTATTTGGATAACGTTGTACAATGTATTTGGATAAGTACAATGTATTTGGATAACACAATGTATTTGGATAACGTTGTACAATGCATTTGGATAACGTTGTACAATGTATTTGGATAACGTTGTACAATGCATTTGGATAACGAGGCACAATGTATTTGGATAACGTTGTACAATGTATTTGGATAACGTTGTACAATGTATTTGGATAATGTTGTACAATGCATTTGGATAACGTGTACAATGTATTTGGATAACGTTGTACAATGCATTTGGATAACGTGGTACAATGTTTGGATAACGTTGTACAATGCATTTGGATAACGTGGTACAATGTATTTGGATAACGTTGTACAATGTATTTGGATAACGTTGTACAATGTATTTGGATAACGTTGTACAATGCATTTGGATAACGTGGTACAATGTATTTGGATAACGTTGTACAATGTATTTGGATAACGTTGTACAATGTAATAATGTGGCACAATGTATTTGGATAACGTTGCATAATGTATTTGGATAATGTTGTACAATGCATTTGGATCACGTTGCATAATGTATTTGGATAACGTTGTACAATGCATTTGGATAACGTTGTACAATACATTTGGATAATGTTGTACAATGCATTTGGATAACGTTGTACAATGTATTTGGATAACGTTGTACAATGTATTTAGATAACGTGGTGCAATGTATTTGGATAACGTTGTACAATGTATTTGGATAACGTGGGCAATGTATTTGGATAACGTTGTACAATGTATTTGGATAACGTTGTACAATGTATTTGGATAACGTTGTACAATGTATTTGGATAACGTTGTACAATGTATTGCATGATAACATTGTGCAATGAATTTGGATACCATTACACAATGTAGTTTGGATAGTTGGCACAATGTATTTGGATAACGTTCACATAATGTATTTGGATAATGTTGTAACAATGCATTTGGAACAACGTTGCAAATTGTATTTGGATAACATGGCACAATGTATTTATACAACGTTGTATCAATACATTTGGATGTACATAGTACAATGCATTTGGATAACGTTGTACAATGTGTTGGATAACGTGGCACAATGTATTTGGATAACGTTGTACAATGCCCAATTTGGATAACGTTGTACAATGTATTTGGATAACGTGGCACATTGTATCTGAATAACATGGCACACTGTATCTGAATAACATGGCAATGTATTTGATAACGTGGCACAATGTATTTGAATAACGTTGTACAATGTATTGATAACGTTGCACAATGTATCATTGCATATTGATCTGTAACATCATGTATCTGAATAAAGAATTTATCTATACCATTATCTGAACAAATGTAGTATTGATAAGGACACTGTATCTGAATAACATGGCACAATGTATTTGAAAACATCACATTGTATCAATACATTTGAAACAAAATTGAACACAACATTTCTGAATAACATGGCACACTGTATCTGAACAACATGGCAAATTGTATCTGAATAACATGGCACAATGTATCTGAATAACATGGCACATTGTATCTGAATAACATGGCACACTGTATCTGAATAACATGGTACAATGTATCTGAATAACATAGCACAATGTATCTGAATAACATGGCACAATGTATTGTATCTGTATAACATGGCACAATGTATCTGAATAACATGGCACAATGTATCTGAACAACATCGCACATTGTATCTGAACAACATGGCACAATGTATCTGAACAACATGGCACATTGTATCTGAATAACATGGCACATTGTTTCTGAATAACATGGCACATTGTATCTGAATAACATGGCACACTGTATCTGAATAACATGGCACACTGTATCTGAATAACATGGCACAATGTATCTGAATAACATGGCACATTGTATCTGAATAACATGGCACAATGTATCTGAACAACATTGCATATTGTATCTGAGTGTATAAAAAATGGCACAATGTATCTGAATAACATGGCACATTGTATCTGAATAACATGGCACAATGTAAATATCAGTGTATGAACAACATGGCACATTGTATCTGAATAACATGGGACACTGTATCTGAATAACATGGCACAGTATGTAAATAGCATCTGAACAACATCGCACATTGTATCTGAATAACATGGCACAATGTATCTGAACAACATCGCACATTATATCTGAACAACATGGCACATTGTATCTGAATAACATGGGATACTGTATCTGAACAACATCGCATATTGTATCTGAATAAAATGGCACGATGAATTAAATCATGAACAATATGGCACATTGTAAATCTGAATAATAATCGCGATGTATTAAATAACATCTGAATAAAATGGCACAATGTATCTAAACAACATGGCACATTATTAAATAACATGACACGATGAATTAAATAACATGGCACAATGTATTAAACAACATGACACATTGTATCTGAATAACATGGGACACTGTATCTAAATAACATGACACGACAATGTATCTGAACAAAATAACATGCACATTGTACATGACACTGAATAACATGCCACATTGTATCAGTGAATAACATGACACGATGAATTAAATAACTGAATAACATGGCACAGTGTATTAAATAACATGGCACAGTGTATGTAAATGAACGATGTATGAAATACCATGACACGAGTGAACATATGTATTAAATAACATGGCAAAATGTATCTGAATAACATGGCACGGTGTGGGTAAATAACATCACACAGTCTGACACAATGTATTAAATAACATGACACAGTGTATGTAAATAACATGGCACAATGTATTAAATAACACGCACAAGTCTATGTAAATAACATGGCACGATGTATTAAATCATGACACGATGTATTAAATAACATGGCACATGTATTAAATAACATGATATGTAAATAACATGGCACAGTGTATGTAAATAACATGGCACGATGTATTAAATAACAGTGTATGTAAATAACATGACACAAGTGTATGTAAATAACATGGCACAGTGTATGTAAATAACATGACACGATGTATTAAATAACATGATAGGATGTATTAAATAACATGACACGGCACAGTGTATGTGAATAACATGACACGATGTATTAAATAACATGATGGGATGTAAATAACATGGCACAGTGTATGTATTAAATAACATGGTATTAAATAACATATGTATTAAATAATATGGCACAGTGTATGTATTGAATAACATGGCATGATAGTGTATTAAATATGATTGAATAACATGATGGGATGTATTAAATAACAGTGTATGTGAATAACATGACACGATGTATTAAATAACATGACACGATGTATCAAATAACATGACACAATGTATTAAATAACATGATAGGACGTATTAAATAACATGACACGATGACGTATTAAATACAATGACACGATGTGTTAAATAACATGACACGATGTATTAAATAACATGACACGATGTATTAAATAAATACAATGACACGATGTATTAAATAACATGATAGGATGTATTAAATAACATGATAGGATGTATAAATAACATGATAGGATGTATTAAATAACATGATAGGATGTATCAAATAACATGACATAATGTATTAAATAACATGACACAATGTATTAAATAACATGATAGGATGTATTAAATACAATGACATGATGTGTTAAATAACATGACACGATGTATTAAATAACATGACACGATGTATTAAATAACATGACGATGTATTAAAGAACATGAATGTATTAAATAACATGACACGATGTATTAAATAACATGATAGGATGTATTAAATAACATGACACGATGTATTAAATAACATGATACGATGTATTAAATAACATGACACAATGTATTAAATAACACGACACGATGTATTAAATAACATGACACGATGAATTAAATAACATGACACGATGTATTAAATAACACGACACGATGTATTAAATAACATGACACGATGTATTAAATAACATGACACGATGTATTAAATAACATGACAGGATGTATTAAATAACATGACACGATGAATTAAATAACATGACACGATGAATTAAATAACATGATACGATGTATTAAATAACATGACACAATGTATTAAATAACATGACACGGTGTATTAAATAACATGACACGATGAATTAAATAACATGTATTAAATAACGATGTATTAAATAACATGACACAATGTATTAAATAACATGACACGAATGTATTAAATAACATGACACGATGAATTAAATAACATGATACGATGTATTAAATAACATGACACGATGTATTAAATAACATGACACGATGTATTAAATAACATGACACGATGTATTAAAGAACATGATGGGATGTATTAAATAACATGATAGGATGTATTAAATAACATGACACGATGTATTAAATAACATAATGTATTAAATAACATGATAGGATGTATTAAATAACATGACACGATGTATTAAATAACATGACACGATGTATTAAATAACATGACACGATGTATTAAATAACATGATAGGATGTATTAAATAACATGACACAATGTATTAAATAACATGATAGGATGTATTAAATAACATGACACGATGTATTAAATAACATGACACGATGTATTAAATAACATGACACGATGTATTAAATAACATGACAGGATGTATTAAATAAATATGACATGATGTATTAAATAACATGATGTATTAAATAACATGATAGGATGTATTAAATAACATGACACGATGTATTAAATAACATGATAGGATGTATTAAATAACATGACACAATGTATTAAATAACATGATAGGATGTATTAAATAACATGACACGATGTATTAAATAACATGATAGGATGTATTAAATAACATGATAGGATGTATTAAATAACATGACACGGATGTATTAAATAACATGACACGATGTATTAAATAACATGATGGGATGTATTAAATAACATGACACGATGTATTAAATAACATGATAGGATGTATTAAATAACATGACACGATGTATTAAAGAACATGATGGGATGTATTAAATAACATGATAGGATGTATTAAATAACATGATAGGATGTATTAAATAACATGACACGATGTATTAAATAACATGACACGATGTATTAAATAACATGACATGATGGGATGTATTAAATAACATGATAGGATGTATTAAATAACATGACACGATGTATTAAATAACATGATAGGATGTATTAAATAACATGACACGATGTATTAAATAACATGATAGGATGTATTAAATAACATGACACGATGTATTAAATAACATGATAGGATGTATTAAATAACATGACACGATGTATTAAATAACATGATAGGATGTATTAAATAACATGATGGATGTATTAAATAACATGACATGATAGGATGTATTAAATAACATGATAGGATGTATTAAATAACATGATAGGATGTATTAAATAACATGATAGGATGTATTAAATAACATGATAGGATGTATTAAATACCATGACACGATGTATTAAATAACATGATGGGATGTATTAAATAACATGACACGATGTATTAAAGAACATGATTGGATGTATTAAATAACATGATAGGATGTATTAAATAACATGATAGGATGTATTAAATAATATGACAGGATGTATTAAATAACATGATAGGATGTATATTAAATAACATGATAGGATGTATTAAATAACATGACACGATTCATTAAATAACATGTATTAAATAACAACACGATGTATTAAATAATATGACACAATGTATTAAATAATATGACACGATGTATTAAATAACATGATAGGATGTATTAAATAACATGATAGGATGTATTAAATAACATGACACGATGTATTAAATACTATGACACGATGTATTAAATAACATGACACAATGTATTAAATAATATGACACGATGTACTAAATAACATGACACGATGTATTAAATAACATGACACGATGTATTAAACAATGGATGTATTAAAAACATGGTACAATGTATATGGATAACATTACAATAACATGAAAAACACAATGTATGGATAAATTAACAATGGATGTACAATGTATGGATAACATTACACAATGGATGACACGATGTATTAAATACATGGTACAATGTGTATGGATAACATTACACAATGGATGTGAAAAACATGGTACAATGTTTGTGGATAACATTAAACAATATATGTGAATAACATGGTACAATGTGTATGGATAACATTACACAATGTATGTGAACACCATGGTACACTGTATGTGGATAATATTACACAGTGTATTAAATAACAAGATACAATGTATATCGATAACATTACACAATATATTAAATAACATAACACAATGTATGTGGATAACATTACACCTTTGTATGTGAATAACATGGTACATTGTATGTAGATAACATTACACAACGTATGTGAATATTATGGAACAATGTGTGTGGATAACATTAAACAATATATGTGAATAACATGGCACAATGTATATAAATCACTTACACAATGTATTAAATAACATGCTACAATGTATGTGCATAACATTACACAATGTATGTGAATACCGAGATACACTGTATGTGGATAACATTTCACTATGTCTTAATTAACATGGAACAATATATGTGGATAACATTAAACAATGTATGTGAATACCATGGTACACTGTATGTGGATAACATTTTACCAATGTATTACATAACATGGAACAATGTATGTGGATAACATTACATACTGTATTAAATAACATGGTACAATGTATGCGGATAACATTACATACTGTATTAAATAACATGGTACAATGCATGTGGATAACATTACAAAATGTATGTGAATTACATGGTACAATGTATGTGGATAACAGTACAAAATGTATGTGAATAAAATTGTACAATGTATGTGGATAACATTACATAATGTATTAAATAACATTAACAACGTATGTGGATAACATTACAAAATATGTGAATAACATGGTACAATGTATGTGGATAATATTACAAAATGTATGTAAACAACATGGTACAATGTATGTTGATAACATTACACAATGTATGTGAATAAAATGATACAATGTATGCGGATAACATTACACTGTATTAAATAACATGGTACAATGTATGTGGATAACATTACACAAGGTATGTGAATAAAATGATACAATGTATGTGGATAACATTACACAATGTATTAAATAACATGGAACAATGTATGTGGATAACATTACACAATGTATGTGAATAACATGGAACAATGTATGTGGATAACATTACACAATGTATGTAAATAACATGGTACACTGTATGTGGATAATATTGCAAAATATAAATGAATAACATGGTAAAATGTATGTGGATAACATTACACAATGCATGTGAATAACATAGTACAACATATGTGGATAACATTACACAATATATGTGAATAACATCGTTCAATGTATGTGAATGACATGGCACAATGTATGTGAATAACGTGGTACAATGTATCTGGATAACGTGACACAAGGTATGTGAATATCATGGTACAATGTATCTGGATAACGTGACACAAGGTACGTGAATAACATGTACAATGTATCTGGATAACGTGACACAAGGTATGTGAATAACATGGTACAATGTATCTGGATAACGTGACACAAGGTATGTGAATAACATGGTACAATGTATCTGGATAACGTGACACAAGGTATGTGGATATCATGGTACAATGTATCTGGATAACGTGACACAAAGGTACGTGAATAACATGGTACAATGTATCTGGATAACGTGACACAAGGTATGTGAATAACATGGTACAATGTATCTGGATAACGTGACACAAGGTACGTGAATAACATGGTACAATGTATCTGGATAACGTGACACAAGGTATGTGGATAACATGGTATAATGTATCTGGATAACGTGACACAAGGTATGTGAATAACATGGTACAATGTATCTGGATAACGTGACACAAGGTATGTGAATAACATGGTATAATGTATCTGGATAACGTGACACAAGGTATGTGAATAACATGGTACAATGTATCTGGATAACGTGACACAAGGTATGTGGATAACATGGTACAATGTATCTGGATAACGTGACACAAGGTATGTGAATAACATGGTACAATGTATGTGAATAACATGGTACAATGTATGTGAATAACATGGTACAATGTATCTGGATAACATTACACAAGGTATGTGAATAACATGGTACAATGTATGAATAACATGGTACAATGAATCTGGATAACATGACACAAGGTACGTGAATAACATGGTACAATGTATCTGAATAACATTAACAATGTATGTGAATAACATGGTACAATGTATCTGGATAACGTGACACAAGGTATGTGGATAACATGGTATAATGTATCTGGATAACATTACACAAGGTACATGAATAACATGGCACAATGTATCTGGATAACATT
>JAXRKP010000139.1:205000-247500 GCA_037039925.1 Doris montereyensis
CGACGATGACGCAGACGACGACGAACCTGACCCACTTGTTTTTGTGACAGGCGGTGATGCGCACACAGCACTACAAACCCTAAAACGTTTCGCCCTGCAACACAAAGATGGTGACCGGTTATTTGGCTTGCTGTTTGAGATGGACGAGCAAGTGGCACACGTGGTTAACAGCTCCAAGGTGCAGTTTGGCATAAGAGATTATTTCTCCATCTCTGAGGGTACCAAAGCCGTGACAACCAGCTAGTAAACCCATCTGCTGGCTCTACCAACCCCACCCCCAACACACCGGCCCTTTTCAGGGCCCCACCACATCTTCCCAATTGACTAACCTCACTCGTAACGCCCCCTTTCGCCGCCATTTTGAAAAATTCTGAATAACGACATCCCCCGATAACGACATGATTGTTCGGTCCCGAGCGAAGACAACACAGTAAACCTGTGTTCTCTTCGGTCCCGAGCGATGTCGTTATCGGGGATCGCACTGTAATTATATCTTCGTTTCGGTCTTCCTCTTCCTCCAGCCTGGTTTGTCTATCTGCACCATCTTCTGCCCACTACATTCCATATCCCTTCTTTTTACATGCTCGTACTATCTCAGTCTGCTTTCCCTAACTTCGCCTCCTAGTCCTAACCTACCTACTTGGGTTCCCTTCGTCTAAGTACGATATCAGGAAAAGAAAATCTAGTACCGGTGTTTTAAACCTGTGACGTGGTGATTACAAGCTTCTGTCCTACAACTTGCCAAGACGTTGTAGCGAAAGCGTAGTGTTGTGCGTTGAGAGTTTGTGGTTATCACTAGTAGCTAAAGCGTAGTGTTGTGAATTGAGAGCTTGTGGTTATCACTAGTAGCTAAAGCGTAGTGTTGTGCGTTGAGAGTTTGTGGTTATCACTAGTAGCTAAAGCGTAGTGTTGTGTATTGAGAGCTTGTGGTTATCACTAGTAGCGAAAGCGTAGTGTTGTGTATTGAGAGCTTGTGGTTATCACTAGTAGCGAAAGCGTAGTGTTGTGTATTGAGAGCTTGTGGTTATCACTAGTAGCGAAAGCGTAGTGTTGTGCATTGAGAGATTGTGGTTATCACTCGTGGTAGCTAAAGCGTAGTGTTGTGCAATGGGAGCTTGTGGTTATCACTAATAGCAAAAGCGTAGTGTTGCACATTGAGGGCGTGTGGTTATCATTTGTAGTAGCAAAAGCGTAGTGCTGTGTATTGAGAGCTGGTGGTTATCATTTGTAGTGAAAGCGTAGTGTTGTGTATTGACAGCTTGTGGTTATCACTTATAGCTATAGTGAAAGCGTAGTGTTGTGCATTGAGAGCTTGTGGTTATCACTTTTAGCAAAAGCGTAGTGTTGTGCATTGAGAGCTTATGGTTATTACTTGTAATAGCAAAAGCATAATGTTGTGCATTCAGAGCTTCTAGTTATTACTAGTGACGAAAGCGTAGTGTTGTGCATTAAGAGCTTGTGGTTATTACTAGTAGCTAGAGCGTAGTGTTGTGCATTGGGAGCTTGTGGTTATCACTTGTAGCTGAAGCGTAGTGTTGTGCATTAAGAGCTTGTGATTATCACTTGTAGCTGAAGCGTAGTGTTGTGCATTAAGAGCTTGTGGTTATCACTTGTAGCTAGAGCGTAGTGTTGTGCATTGGGAGCGTGTGGTTATCACTTGTAGCTGAAGCGTAGTGTTGTGTATTGAATTAATTGAAAGCTTGTGGTTATCACTTGTAGCTGAAGCGTAGTGTTGTGTATTGAATTAATGAAAGCTTGTGGCTATCACTTGTAGCTGAAGCGTAGTGTTGTGTATTGAATTAATTGAAAGCTTGTGGTTATCACTTGTAGCTGTAGCGAAAACGTAGTGTTGTGCCTTGAGAGCTTGTGGTTATCACTTGTAGCCAAATGGTAGTGTTGTGTACTGAGAGCTTGTGGTTATCACTTGTAGCCAAATGGTAGTGTTGTGTACTGAGAGCTTGTGGTTATCACCTGTAGCTAAAGTCTAGTATTGTACATTGAGAGTGTGTGGTTATCACTTGTACCTAAAGTGTAGTGTTCTGTATAGACAGAGTGTGGTTATCACTTGTAGTAACAAAAGGGTAGTGTTGTGCATTGAGAGCTTGTGGTTATGACTTGTAGCTAAAGCGTAGTGTTGTGCATTGAGAGTTTGTGGTTATCACTTGTAGCCGCAAAATGGTGGTGTTGTGCATTGAGAGCTTGTGGTTATGACTTGTAGCTGTAGTGAAAGCGTAGTGTTGTGCATTGAGAGCTTGTGGCTATTACTTGTAGCCGAAGCGTAGTGTTGCGCATTGAGAGCTTGTGGCTATTACTTGTAGCGGAAGCGTAGTGTTGCGCATTGAGCTTGTGGATATTACTTGTAGCGAAAGCGTAGTGTTGCGCATTGAGAGCTTGTGGTTATTACTTGTAGCGAAAGCGTAGTGTTGTGCATTGAGTGCTTATGATTATCACATGTAGCTAAAGCGTAGTGTTGTGTATTCAGAAATTGTGGTTATCACTTGTAGTGATAGCGTAGTGTTGTACATTGAGAGCTTATGGTTATCACTTGTAGCGAAAGCGTAGTGTTGAAAATTGAGAGCTTATGGTTACCACTTGTAGCGAAAGCGTAATGTTGTGTATTGAGACCTTATGGTTATCACTTGTACCTAAAGCGTGGTGTTATGCATTGAGAAGTTTTGGTTATCATTTGTAGTGAAAGCGTAGTGTTGTGTAATGAGAAGTTTTGGTTATCATTTGTAGTGAAAGCGTAGTGTTGTGTAATGAGAAGTTTTGGTTATCATTTGTAGTGAAAGCGTAGTGTTGTGTAATGAGAAGTTTTGGTTATCATTTGTAGTGAAAGCGTAGTGTTGTGTAATGAGAAGTTTTGGTTATCACTTGTAGCAAAAGCGTAGTGTTGTGCATTGAGAGCTTGTGGTTATCACTTGTAGCTAAAGCGTAGTGTTGTGCATTGAGAACTTGTGGTTATCACTAGTAGCTAAAGCGTAGTGTTGTGTAATGAGAAGTTTTGGTTATCACTAGTAGCTTAAGCGTAGTGTTGTGTATTGAAAGCTTGTGCTTATCACTTGTATTAGCGAAAGCGTAGTGTTCTGTATTGAAAGTTTGTGGTTATCACTTGTAATGAAATCGTAGTGTTGTGCATTGAAAGCTTGTGGTTATCACTTGTAGCTGCAGCGTAGTATTGTGCATTGAGAACTTGTGGTTATCACTTGTAGCTGCAGCGTAGTATTGTGCATTGAGAACTTGTGGTTATCACTTGTAGCTGCAGCGTAGTATTGTGCATTGGGAGCTTGTGGTTATCACTTGTAATTAAAGCTTAGTATTGTGCATAGAGAGTTTGTGGTTATCACTAGTATCTAAAACGTCATGTTGTGTATTGAGAGCTTGTGATTATCACTTGTAATTAAAGCTTAGTATTGTGCATTAGCTTGTGGTTATCACTTGTAATTAAAGCTTAGTATTGTGCATAGAGAGTTTGTGGTTATCACTAGTATCTAAAACGTCACGTTGTGTATTGAGAGCTTGTGATTATCACTTGTAATTAAAGCTTAGTATTGTGCATTGAGAGCTTGTGGTTATCACTTGTATCTAAAGCGTAGTGTTGTGTATTGAGTGCTTGTGGTTATCACTAGTAGCGGAAGCGTAGTGTTGTGTAGTGAGTGCTTGTGGTTATCACTAGTAGTGAAAGCGTAGTGTTGTGCATTGAGAGCTTGTGGTTATCACTAGTAGCGAAAGCGTAGTGTTGTGTATTGAGAGCTTTTGGTTATCACTAGTAGCAAAAGCGTAGTGTTGTGTATTGAGAGCTTGTGGTTATCACTAGTAGCTAAAGCGTAGTGTTGTGTATTGAGAGCTTGTGGTTATCACTAGTAGCTAAAGCGTAGTGTTGTGTATTGAGAGCTTGTGGTTATCACTAGTAGCTAAAGCGTAGTGTTGTGTATTGAGAGCTTGTGGTTATCACTAGTAGCGAAAGCGTAGTGTTGTGTATTGAGAGCTTGTGGTTATCACTCGTAGCGAAAGCGTAGTGCTGTGTATTGAGCTTGTGGTTATCACTAGTAGCGAAAGCGTAGTGTTGTGCATTGAGAGCTTATGGTTATCACTCGTGGTAGCTAAAGCGTAGTGTTGTGTATTGAGAGCTTGTGGTTATCACTAATATCTAAAGTGTAGTGTTGTGTATTGAGTGCTTGTGGTTATCACTACTAGCGAAAACGTAGTATTCTGTATTCAGAGCTTGTGGTTATCACTAGTAGCAAAAACGTAGTGTTGTGTATTGAGAGCATGTGGTTATCACTTGTATTAGCGAAAGCGTAGTTTTGTGTTTTGAAAGCCTGTGGTTTTAACCATTAGCGAAAGCGTAGTATTGTGCATTGAGAGCTTGTGGTTATTATTTGTAGCTGTAGCGTAAGCGTAGTGTTGTCTACTGATAGCTTGTAGTTATCACTTATAGTTAAAGCTTAGAGTTGTGTATTGAGTGCTTGTGGTTATCACTAGTATCTAAAACGTAGTATTGTGTATTGAGTGCTTGTGGTTATCACTAGTATCTAAAACATAGTATTGTGTATTGAGTGCTTGTGGTTATCACTAGTATCTAAAACGTAGTATTGTGTATTGAGTGCTTGTGGTTATCACTAATATCTAAAGCGTAGTATTGTGCATGGAGAGCTAGTGGTTATCACTAGTATCTAAAGCGTAGTGTTCTATATTGAGAGCTTGTGGTTATCGCTAGTATCTAAACCGTAGTGTTGAGCATTGAGAGCTTGTGGTTATCATTAGTATCTAAAGCGTAGAATTGTGCATTGAGAGCTTGTGGTTATCACTAGTATCTAAAGCGTAGTGTTGTGTATTGAGAGCTTGCGGTTATCACTTGTAGCAAAAGCGTAATTTTGTGTATTGAGAGCTTGTGGTTATTACTAGTACCTAAAGCGTAATTTTGTGTATTGAGAGCTTGTGGTTATCACTAGTACCTAAAGCGTAATTTTGTGTATTGAGAGCTTGTGGTTATCACTAGTACCTAAAGCGTAGTGTTGTGCATTGAGAGCTTGTAGTTATTACTAGTACCTAAAGCGTAGTGTTGTGTATTGAGAGCTTTTGGTTATCACTAGTAGCAAAAGCGTAGTGTTGTGTATTGAGAGCTTGTGGTTATCCCTAGTAGCTAAAGCTTAGTATTGTGCATTGAGAGCTTGTGGTTAGCACTTGTAGCTGCAGCGTAGTGTTGTGTATTGAGTGCCTGTGGTTATCACTTGTATCTAAAGCGTAGTGTTGTGTATTGAGTGCTTGTGGTTATCACTAGTAGCGGAAGCGTAGTGTTGTGTATTGAGTGCTTGTGGTTATCACTAGTAGTGAAAGCGTAGTGTTGTGCATTGAGAGCGTGTGGTTATCACTAGTAGCGAAAGCGTAGTGTTGTGTATTGAGAGCTTTTGGTTATCACTAGTACTAGTACCTAAAGCATAGTGCTGCGTATTGAGAGCTTGTGGTTATCACTTGTAATTAAAGCTTAGTATTGTGTATTGAGAGCTTTTGGTTATCACTAGTAACTAAAGCATAGTGTGTATTGAGCTTGTGGTTATCACTAGTAGCAAAAGCGTAGTGTTGTGTATTGAGAGCTTGTGGTTATCACTAGTAGCTAAAGCGTAGTGTTGTGTATTGAGAGCTTGTAGTTATCACTAGTAGCTAAAGCGTAGTGTTGTGTATTGAGAGCTTGTGGTTATCACTAGTAGCTAAAGTGTAGTGTTGTGTATTGAGAGCTTGTGGTTATCACTAGTAGCGAAAGCGTAGTGTTGTGTATTGAGAGCTTGTGGTTATCACTCGTAGCGAAAGCGTAGTGCTGTGTATTGAGAACTTGTGGTTATCACTAGTAGCGAAAGCGTAGTGTTGTGCATTGAGAGCTTATGGTTATCACTCGTGGTAGCTAAAGCGTATGTTGTGTATTGAGAGCTTGTGGTTATCACTAATATCTAAAGTGTAGTATTGTGTATTGAGTGCTTGTGGTTATCACTACTAGCGAAAACGTAGTATTCTGTATTCAGAGCTTGTGGTTATCACTAGTAGTAAAACGTAGTGTTGTGTATTGAGAGCATGTGGTTATCACTTGTATTAGCGAAAGCGTAGTTTTGTGTTTTGAAAGCCTGTGGTTTTAACCAGTAGCGAAAGCGTAGTATTGTGCATTGAGAGCTTGTGGTTATTACTTGTAGCTGTAGCGTAAGCGTAGTGTTGTCTACTGATAGCTTGTAGTTATCACTTGTAGTTAAAGCTTAGAGTTGTGTATTGAGTGCTTGTGGTTATCACTAGTATCTAAAACGTAGTATTGTGTATTGAGAGCTTGTGGTTATCACTAGTATCTAAAGCGTAGTGTTGTATATTGAGAGCTTGTGGTTATCGCTAGTATCTAAAGCGTAGTGTTGTATATTGAGAGCTTGTGGTTATCACTAGTATCTAAACCGTAGTGTTGAGCATTGAGAGCTTGTGGTTATCATTAGTATCTAAAGCGTAGTGTTGTGCTTTGAGAGCTTGTGGTTATCACTTGTAGCAAAAGCGTAGTGTTGTGTATTGAGAGCTTGCGGTTATCACTAGTATCTAAAGCGTAGTGTTGTGTATTGAGAGCTTGCGGTTATCACTTGTAGCAAAAGCGTAATTTTGTGTATTGAGAGCTTATGGTTATTACTAGTACCTAAAGCGTAATTTTGTGTATTGAGAGCTTGTGGTTATTACTAGTACCTAAAGCGTAATTTTGTGTATTGAGAGCTTGTGGTTATTACTAGTACCTAAAGCGTAATTTTGTGTATTGAGAGCTTGTGGTTATCACTAGTACCTAAAGCGTAGTGTTGTGCATTGAGAGCTTGTAGTTATTACTAGTACCTAAAGCGTAGTGTTGTGTATTGAGAGCTTGTTGTTATTACTAGTACCTAAAGCGTAGTGTTGTGCATTGAGCTTGTGGTTATTACTAGTACCTAAAGCGTAGTGTTGTGTATTGAGAGCTTGTGGTTATCACTAGTACTAGTACCTAAAGCATAGTGCTGCGTATTGAGAGCTTGTGGTTATCACTAGTACCTAGAGCGTAGTGTTTGTGTATTGAAAGTTTGTGGTCAACACTAGTACCTAAAGCATAGTGTTGTGTATTGAGAACTTGTGGTTATTACTAGTACCTAAAGCGTAGTGTTGTGTATTGAGAGCTTGTGGTTATTACTAGTACCTAAAGCGTAGTGTTGTGTATTGAGAACTTGTGGTTATTACTAGTACCTAAAGCGTAGTGTTGTGTATTGAGAACTTGTGGTTATTACTAGTACCTAAAGCGTAGTGTTGTGTATTGAGAGCTTGTGGTTATCACTAGTACCTAGAGCGTAGTGTTTGTGTATTGAAAGTTTGTGGTCAACACTAGTACCTAAAGCATAGTGTTGTGTATTGAGAGCTTGTGGTTATCACTAGTAGCGAAAGCGTAGTGTTGTGTATTGAGAGCTTGTGGTTATCACTAGTATCTAAAGCGTAGTGTTGTGTATTGAGAGTTTGTGGTTATCACTAGTATCTAAAGCGTAGTGTTGTGTATTGAGAGCTTGTGGTTATCACTAGTATCTAAAGCGTAGTGTTGTGTATTGAGAGCCTGGGGTTAATACTTGTAGTAGCTAAAGCGTAGTGTTGTGTATTGAGAGCTTGTGGTTATCATTTGTAGCTAAAGCGTAGTGTTGTGTATTGAGAGTGAGAGCTTGTGGTTATCATTTGTAGCTAAAGCGTAGTGTTGTGTATTGAGAGCTTGTGGTTATCATTTGTAGCTAAAGCGTAGTGTTGTGTATTGAGAGCCTGGGGTTATCACTTGTAGTAGCTAAAGCATAGTGTTGTGTATTGAGAGCTTGTGGTTATCACTTGTAGCTAAAGCGTAGTGTTATGTATTGAGAGCTTGTGGTTATCACTAGTAGCGAAAGCGTAGTGTTGTGTATTGAGAGCTTGTGGTTATCACTCGTAGCGAAAGCGTAGTGCTGTGTATTGAGAACTTGTGGTTATCACTAGTAGCGAAAGCGTAGTGTTGTGCATTGAGAGCTTATGGTTATCACTCGTGGTAGCTAAAGCGTAGTGTTGTGTATTGAGAGCTTGTGGTTATCACTAATATCTAAAGTGTAGTATTGTGTATTGAGTGCTTGTGGTTATCACTACTAGCGAAAACGTAGTATTCTGTATTCAGAGCTTGT
This sequence comes from Doris montereyensis, assembly GCA_037039925.1. Lineage (NCBI taxonomy): Eukaryota > Metazoa > Mollusca > Gastropoda > Nudibranchia > Dorididae > Doris > Doris montereyensis. The sequence continues at coordinate 213,172 of JAXRKP010000139.1, forward strand.
GGTTATCACTAGTAGCAAAAACGTAGTGTTGTGTATTGAGAGCATGTGGTTATCACTTGTATTAGCGAAAGCGTAGTTTTGTGTTTTGAAAGCCTGTGGTTTTAACCAGTAGCGAAAGCGTAGTATTGTGCATTGAGAGCTTGTGGTTATTACTTGTAGCTGTAGCGTAAGCGTAGTGTTGTCTACTGATAGCTTGTAGTTATCACTTGTAGTTAAAGCTTAGAGTTGTGTATTGAGTGCTTGTGGTTATCACTAGTATCTAAAACGTAGTATTGTGTATTGAGAGCTTGTGGTTATCACTAGTATCTAAAGCGTAGTGTTGTATATTGAGAGCTTGTGGTTATCGCTAGTATCTAAAGCGTAGTGTTGTATATTGAGAGCTTGTGGTTATCACTAGTATCTAAACCGTAGTGTTGAGCATTGAGAGCTTGTGGTTATCATTAGTATCTAAAGCGTAGTGTTGTGCTTTGAGAGCTTGTGGTTATCACTTGTAGCAAAAGCGTAGTGTTGTGTATTGAGAGCTTGCGGTTATCACTAGTATCTAAAGCGTAGTGTTGTGTATTGAGAGCTTGCGGTTATCACTTGTAGCAAAAGCGTAATTTTGTGTATTGAGAGCTTATGGTTATTACTAGTACCTAAAGCGTAATTTTGTGTATTGAGAGCTTGTGGTTATTACTAGTACCTAAAGCGTAATTTTGTGTATTGAGAGCTTGTGGTTATTACTAGTACCTAAAGCGTAATTTTGTGTATTGAGAGCTTGTGGTTATCACTAGTACCTAAAGCGTAGTGTTGTGCATTGAGAGCTTGTAGTTATTACTAGTACCTAAAGCGTAGTGTTGTGTATTGAGAGCTTGTGGTTATTACTAGTACCTAAAGCGTAGTGTTGTGCATTGAGAGCTTGTGGTTATTACTAGTACCTAAAGCGTAGTGTTGTGTATTGAGAGCTTGTGGTTATCACTAGTACTAGTACCTAAAGCATAGTGCTGTATTGAGAGCTTGTGGTTATCACTAGTACCTAGAGCGTAGTGTTTGTGTATTGAAAGTTTGTGGTCAACACTAGTACCTAAAGCATAGTGTTGTGTATTGAGAACTTGTGGTTATTACTAGTACCTAAAGCGTAGTGTTGTGTATTGAGAGCTTGTGGTTATTACTAGTACCTAAAGCGTAGTGTTGTATTGAGAACTTGTGGTTATTACTAGTACCTAAAGCGTAGTGTTGTGTATTGAGAACTTGTGGTTATTACTAGTACCTAAAGCGTAGTGTTGTGTATTGAGAGCTTGTGGTTATCACTAGTACCTAGAGCGTAGTGTTTGTGTATTGAAAGTTTGTGGTCAACACTAGTACCTAAAGCATAGTGTTGTGTATTGAGAGCTTGTGGTTATCACTAGTAGCGAAAGCGTAGTGTTGTGTATTGAGAGCTTGTGGTTATCACTAGTATCTAAAGCGTAGTGTTGTGTATTGAGAGTTTGTGGTTATCACTAGTATCTAAAGCGTAGTGTTGTGTATTGAGAGCTTGTGGTTATCACTAGTATCTAAAGCGTAGTGTTGTGTATTGAGAGCCTGGGGTTAATACTTGTAGTAGCTAAAGCGTAGTGTTGTGTATTGAGAGCTTGTGGTTATCATTTGTAGCTAAAGCGTAGTGTTGTGTATTGAGAGTGAGAGCTTGTGGTTATCATTTGTAGCTAAAGCGTAGTGTTGTGTATTGAGAGCTTGTGGTTATCATTTGTAGCTAAGCGTAGTGTTGTGTATTGAGAGCCTGGGGTTATCACTTGTAGTAGCTAAAGCGTAGTGTTGTGTATTGAGAGCTTGTGGTTATCACTTGTAGCTAAAGCGTAGTGTTATGTATTGAGAGCCTGTGGTTATCACTTGTAGCTAAAGCGTAGTGTTGTGTATTGAGAGCTTGTGGTTATCACTTGTAGCTAAAGCGTAGTGTTGTGTATTGAGAGCTTGTGGTTATCACTTGTAGCTAAAGCGTAGTGTTGTGTATTGAGAGCTTGTGGTTATCACTTGTAGCTAAAGCGTAGTGTTGTGTATTGAGAGCCTGTGGTTATCACTTGTAGCTAAAGCGTAGTGTTGTGTATTGAGAGCCTGTGGTTATCACTTGTAGCTAAAGCGTAGTGTTGTGTATTGAGAGCCTGTGGTTATCACTTGTAGCTAAAGCGTAGTGTTGTATATTGAGAGCCTGGGGTTATCACTTGTAGCTAAAGCGTAGTGTTGTGTATTGAGAACCTGTGGTTATCACTTGTAGCTAAAGCGTAGTGTTGTGTATTGAGAGCCTGGGGTTATCACCTGTAGTAGCTAAAGCGTAGTGTTGTGTATTGAGAGTTTGTGGTAATCACTTTTGTAACTAAAACGTAGTGTTGTGTATTGAGAGCTTGTGGTTATCACTTGTAGCTAAAGCGAAGTGTTGTGTATTGAGAGCTTGTGGTTATCACGACACATTGTTCAAATCCCATGGCTGGCCCAGGTGGGTATTTTTTTCACAATGTTGCATTCTTAGGAAAGGTATTTTACTAAGGTGTGAATGAGTACCCAGCTATAGACATAGAAAGATCTTGTCAGAGTGATACTAGTACGTGATAACTGTATGCTCCCAAGGTAGTTGAGAAGGACTGAATGAAATGGCCTGCTGGGGGATAAATGATGTACATTCAGTGAGCCTGCACTTGTGTGAAGATACCGACTATGAATCCATCTATATTTTGTGGCACGACCACTACCAGTTGCGTCAGAATGCCTTACTACAAACTAAAATTCATCCCACTAGGTTAGATGAAATGTAAGCTGTCAAACTTAAAATTCAACATACATAGCCCTACCCTGAAATATTGTTACCTGCCACTCATTCTATTTTACCTAAAACTAAAAAACAATGGAGACTGGAACAAACTGCCAACAGTAAAAAATGAAAACATAAAACTAATCATATACATATTACAATGAGACTGAAGCAAACTGCCAACAGTAAAGATGAAAACCCACACTATTCAAATCAAAATTGAATTGGCAGTTTGAGGTTAAATTCAAAACCATGCTCGCTCAAGAAGTATGAAGAAGTTTGTTTCGTTTGATTATGATTGATTGATTGAAACTTAATATCCACCATAATATGCGGTGACATCAGGTTGAATAAAGACAAAACAGCAAGACGAAGGATTTATAAGTATAAGTGAAAGGAAAGACATAGGACTTGCCAACTTTGCTTGTATTGTTTCATTGAAAGACTGACTGAAACTGAAAGGACAAACGCGGGACCTACCAGCACCTTCGTCTGCCAACTGGCCACAATTAAAACTTAAGTCACCACCTTTCTAATCACAGGGCCATTATGTAGCCGGAAGTGAATCATACATGAATATGAATAACATGAATATGAGTAGCAAGGTAACAAAAAATAATAAATCAGACAGTGAAACGAAACGAGTAAAACTTAGTAAAAGAAACCAGTGAAGAATTTGGGTTGAAATTGTATGGAAACATTTATTACACAAACTTTTGACATAAATATGCAATTTTACAAAATTTTCATGACAAAAAGAGGAGGAGGAAGGAGAGAAAGAAAGAGGGAGGGAGAGGGAGAGAGAGAGTTGGGCTATGACATGAAGGGCAAGGAGAATTGTGGCAGAACCTATTAACATTGTCATTGATTACAAGATTCTCTCGGTTTGTCTCTCTCCTCTTCAATTCAAATGCATGTTTTATTTCATGCACAACATGAGTAAGTATATTTCAACAATTTAACAATGAACCAACCCCACTTCTCCAAATGAAAATAAAAAGTTCTCTTAATGAAATACCATTTGGAAATGGGATGACAATGACAGGGTCATAACTAATTACTAATAGGAGGTGACTTTTGACAAGTTAACGTTTAATTGTTGGCTTTGACCCAGACAATGCTTTTGACACAATGATGAATTTCATCACTGGATGCCGTCATCGTATACATGACTTAGTAGATCCATTCCGAAAGGTAGAAAACCATTACAGTACAGTAACTGCTCTTTTTGCAGACAATACAATTCCAAGAAAAGTTGAGACTTATAACCCTGCCATATTTAATGTGCAAATTTGATGCCTCACTCGCTCCATGACATCCTACTATCATGTACATTCAAATCTGCCGGGAAAAACAAATGATGAAGAACAGGATGGTGAGAATGAATCCAGACATGGTATTTGAAGAAGAAAAAAACAAACACAAGGACCCCCCCCCCCAATAAAAAAATCCCAAATGATATCCACATTACATATTTATCAGCAAACATTCCATTGAAGTCTATATAATAATCTGTACATCAAATGACATTCATAGTTAACTGTACATTTAATCTGAATGGGGGAAAAAAATCATCTTTCAGTACAAAAATAAAATTTCCTGAATTAAAATCTATAAATATGTCAAAGATCAGTCAAAGATCAGTACATTGCTTTCATAACCCTGAGAGATTATCAATCCAGGAGGACATGTGTAAATGTGTATAATAATTAATAATAGAATAATATAACATATATCAATTTGTAATAAACTTGGGGTTGTTTTTTCCAGCTGTATGCGGTTCTCGCATTACATTACTTTGAATTATTTTTTCTTTCCATTTTGAATCAAATAATTATCTTGCTATGGCAATATTTAACTTTTTTGTTGGAAAAAATCCTAAGTTTCTTGCTTCAGGAGGGGCAGCAATACAGTGGTAGACATCCCTAAAGGAAATGATAAATTCCTGCTTTCCCCAAGTAGCACTGAATGAAATATTTCCACTAATGTTGGATATCCTAACGACAAAACCGTATATTGCTAGCATTGAGCACTGATAAATAGATGCAACGAAGCCTTCGTATTAAGCTTTTCAGCTATTCTCGTTCTTAAAGGAAGTGTGAAGGACACAAACGGTCAAACTTGAAACACGGCATACAAAATTTGGTCCCTCTCTTGTACTCTTGTTCTCTCTAACAAATTTTCTTCCTTCCTTCCGCTTCTCCTCGTCCTTGTCCCCCATTTTCTATTAACATACAGTGCTAAATTTAAATATCAGTTTGTCTGCAAATTCTCTCGCAGTCTGCAATTTCAAATGTCAGGCTTTTGTTAGATTTTAGGGTCATCTTTTTAAAAACTCTTCTGGTTCTAGACTGTGAAACTCTACTTTGACACGGTCAGAGACAGAGGAGTAAGGATTAACTCTTGACCCAGGACAAAACAGAATTACAATTACATCTCACACATAATACTGGGCAATGGACTACCAGCCACTTCTTATTTAAATAAGGAAAGAGAGGTGGGGAGAGGTTGGATGGTTGATGGGTGGGCAATGGAGTGGGATGGAGGAAAATGGATTTACTTGAACAGATAGTCAATTAGTGACAAACGTTTAAAATGATGCCAAGAAAGTGGAAAACGTACAGCAAATTCTAAATCTTGCACCTGGCGATAATGGATCCTTAGAAATCAACACAGATATAAACAAACCACTGTCCTTCGGATAAATTTCTTTCTTTGGGGGCGGGGGACAAGTAAAATTAATTTCTCACTATTTCATGCTTGTACTTATACTGAAAGTACTAAAAGGGTAAGTAAATAAATAAATCAATCAATAAATAAATAAATTCATGAAAAAATAAGTTGCCCTTGTCCAAGCCTTCTACCATTCAATTGCAAAAAAAAACAACTAATCTCTGTAGGCCTCAAAGAGCATGATTGAAGCCTGAGGCTAAGACAGCTTGACACAGAAATGTCTTTGTATAAGGAATAACAATAAGCTACTTACAACAGTTACATTAAATGATATCATTTCAGTAAAATGACAGCCTTACAAATAAAATATATATGTTGATCAAACTTGTTCTTTGTAAACAAATAAAAAGTAAGTAGGTAAAGGAAGGACTACATAAGAAAACCTCAATAAAACAAAACAAAAAAGAACCCCAAAATAATCCAACCTCGTACAGAATTCAAAGAGGAAAATATCTGCAGTCTCTCTGATTTTCCCCTTTATCTTTTATTTTGCTTTATAGTCTTGTCAAAATCTGAAAAGAGGAGGTATTCGTCTTAGAGGTAGGAGATGGAATGCTTTTTGATGAGTAATAAATTTGATAAATCAACTAACATCCAACTTTAAAGGAGACTTTGATTTGATTTGATTAGACCCACATCCACAACTTTGGTGATTTCAAAGTATCCATCACATTTGCATAACCCGCTAATCAAGGTTTTGCAACTTATCTTTTGTTTGTTGAGAGAAAAAAAAATTTTAAATGTCGATCATTCAAGATTTTCATCTACACTTCTTCTTCTGGACTTGTATCATATTTATGTAATTATCTTTACATAGTGCGATTTCAATTTTTTTTTTATTATTGCATGCCACCTTGATGAGAAGATTAAAAAAATATATATATAAAAAAAGTAAAAACATCAGCACACCTCCATACACTTTTTATCATGTACACAATCAACTAAATTTAAAAACAAAAACAAACTTAAGCAGATTTTTGAATGATGCATTATCAACTCAGTCATAAAATATGCGTCGACGCTATGATTGCTTTTTCCCTCTCACATCTCATTTTTGCCATGTCAACTTCTTATACACGCCAAGTTTATCCAAAGCCAAAAGCACTGCTGAATCCTTCCACTGTCCCCCAACCGAATATGTACACTGTACCCATTCTTGTTACATCCCTTTCTTCTCTCTCATCTCTTACCCCCATGACAGCAGCATGACATTCAAGAGCAGAAAATAACAAATCTTCGAGAGAACACAAGAAGAAAAGAAAAAAAAACATTCATAGGTCTCATCAACCCCTTTATACACAAATTCATGTCAGGAATACAGCAGAATTATTGAAAGCATCTTGCAGCACTGTTTGATTTTTTTTTAAAAAAGAAAGAAAGAGAGAGAAAAAAAGTTAAGCAAACAGTTTAAATGACGACAGACACTAATGTTCAATTCAACTTAATTACAGCAAAATGAAATGAGTGACAGTGTGGGACACTGCTTACAATGTCGCAAACTTTTCACTTTACTGGTTCAAAAGTACATGAGAAATCATACAAAGAAGTAAATAAATGCACGGCCAACTTCATGTATGAAACAAAACTTTTAAAAAAATTATTGAAAAAATTGAAAACAGCGAAATTAAGGATTCACAAAAAATGAAAATGTCAGTCCAAAGAGACGAGAAAAGCAAAAAGAGGGAGGCAGACACAAAATAGACATTTTTTACACAAGAAACTAATGCACACATGATGCGCAACAAAAATTGTGACAACCCAGCAAGACAAAAAGGATCTTACAGGTCATAGAAGCCAACACAAGAGTAATAATAATAATATCATGATACATTGTATAGAATTAGTAACGGCACCTGCTGATTGGCCAAGGCAGGACAGACAAGACAGCAGTACACAGCAGCAAAAAAAAACTGGAGGAAAAAAAAACCTGAAAACAAATTAAAAAACAAACCCAAAGAACAATGAATGGAAATGAAGGATGACTGACTCATGGATAACCCATCAACTTGTAAAAAAAATTATATTTTTTTAAAGAAAAATCACAACAGGACTAACAAATTTTTTTTTGGAAGAGCTGAATTGATTTGAGAGAAAAAGGAAATGTTTAGACCTTTCATAGAAAAAAATCATCTTTGACAGAAAGCCCTACACGTCACGGCCAATCCAATATGAGTTTTTGTCTTTTTTTATCCAACCGTTCAAAACCAAAGTGAGGCATGAGTAATTTCCCCAGGTGGTTGAATTGCGTTTATTTGATGGAGTGGTGGTGATGGGTGTTCAAACAGCAGTGTGACAAAATCATTCATTTATGCTTCAAGTGAGATTTTTCTTTCTCTAGACTTCATTAAAAAATTTGTTTTTAAATAAATGAGAGTGTTATTGAAATTTTAGCAGCTGAGACGTGACTTACGTAATAATTGAACTTATTGAGGAGAAAATCTTTTACTTCATGTTATTTTCATTGGAGTAACTACCACTCCACTCATCCCCAAAGAAAACGTATTGTACTACAACCCCCCCCCCCCCCCCCCAAACAAAACAAAAAAACAAACCAACTCAATTTCAGTTCAAATCCCTGGCGACATCCAACACCAAGGATCAGACATTTGTAAAAGTGAAGTGCCTTAAAGACCATTAACGCCCATAGAGTGGGAACTTATCCCGGTTTCTATAGCGTAAAGTGGTAATAACCACCTCCTAAACATGATGCTTGTCTGATACAGAATCAGACATAAGAGAAAAACCGGAATATCTGACCTCAACTACAACTACCATCATGAACATGCCCAGCCACAACCTACCATAAACTTGATGCAAGAGTTCACGTCTTCCATGAATATTTTCCAGTGTGGAAGAGACAATTTTAAGAACATTAGAATAAGAAAGAAAGAAAGAGGGACGGCGCCTTTCGTGACAATAACGTTTCACAAAAAATATACATTTAGTTGCATACTTCAACAACAAAATAAATACAAAACCATCTCATGATATGCCTGGTGAAGGAAATGCTACATAAATAAAACATGAAATGTACATCAACAGCCCAGTGGTGCCGCTACAGTGACATCCAGGCAGTTCAAAAATTGAACAATTACGTGAATGCATGAATAAATACTGTTTTGTCATTTAAGTTCACCGAGGACAATGTGAAATCATATTTTCTAGATGGGAGTTCATGTGACTAGTTCTCATTGGTAAGTTTTTTTTTAAAAAGAAGAAAAGAAAAGAAATGTTATCTCTCTTCATGTAAAGCATAAAGGGAGAGAGAAAGAGAGCAAAAAAAGAATAAAGAAAATAAGGAGAGAAGCCCAGAAAGGAAAAAGATAAAGGGCATTTTTTTCTTTGGTGCATCATTAGTTTCTATTCCTCACGTAAGCAACAACAAGAATTTAATGAAAGCGGTCTCAGCGAGGTAAACAAAAAAAGGTGTCTGTTTCAAAGGAATAATAAATGAATCTGGAATGTGTGGTTGTTTCTTTTTTATTTTTTTTTATCCAATCTCATTCGTACTGCTTAGCATTTCTATAATAAAAAAATCTATTGTGCATTTTCTTTCTTGACATCAAAAGTAGAAAATAAAATAAAAGAAAGAAAAGAATAATTTTTTTTTTTAAACCAGCAATAAAAAAAGAGACATTATAGAATAAGCCACACTGATTTTTTCTTCTTCTTCCTCTTCCTCCTAAGTATCATTACAAAAGTAAGTATGAGAGTACTTGCAGCACTATGATGGAACTACACCACAAAATTGTATGAAAGAGGTCACATTTGATTCTGTCCGACATTTGGCCCGATAACACAAACGCTTCCCACTTATTACAGTATTTACAGTTTACACTCAACACACTTAGGAATCATGACTCATCTTGAGGCAGTCAAGGACTTAATTAAAACAGATAATCATTTGCTAAAAAAAAAAAAAATTATCCGTGAAAACAGCAACAACAGCAACATCATATACTCTCCTCTTCACCTTACAGGCAAAGGGAAGGATAAGTGAAAAAAAAAACCAAACAAAAAAACAAAAAAAACTTTTATGACATTTAAATGGATTCCTGAGACTGATAATCTAACTAACTAGATTCGTTTCACAACATGTGGCAAATCAGAGTCTATTCCTTAGCAGTTGCCTCTTCCTGAGTGTCCTCCGTTGGCTCACTTTCTTTGGTAGACTCCTCTTCAGGGGCAGCTTCCCCAGTGGCAGGTCTATCTGCTGACGAGTTTGAAGCCTCTGGTTTTTTCTCCTTCGGGTCAATTTTCATGACCCGGTCTTTCAACGAATCGAGAATTTTGTCCAACTTGAGAGACCCCATGATTTTGTTTTTGTTTTGGTACTTTTAAGTTCGTTGAGGATGCGGATGAAGATGAATGGGGCTGGCTTTGTTTCTGGGAAGGTGACGAACGCTGAGACGACGAGGATGAGGGAGATGAGGATGACACGCGCCTCACGCTAGATTTTGATTGAGAACCTGACTTCATGGACAAGTCCGTCGCCTCCTCTTGTGAGCGTGACGAAGAGGAGGATCTGTGTTTTCCCCGTACCACTGCTGCTGCCGTTGTGAGCGTTTCTTTTGACACTCAGGTCCTGAGCTTGGGGAGACAGGGTGATTCTGAAGGTCGTCTGGTTCGCTTGTCCTCTATCCTGTGGGCAGACGGAATGGGTGAAGGTGATGAGGATGATGACTGAGGTAGATCATGCTGCTGCAATGGATAGTGATGAGGATGACTGTGCTTCCTCTTTTTCTCGTGGTGACTACTGTGGTGGTGGTGGGAAGAGGAGTGTTTACTTGAAGAAGCAGACGAAGTGGCAGTGGAGGCCTCTCCACCGCTGGCCGCAGTTTCTCCATTGATTGACGAGGTGGGCGTGGTCAAGTTTGGAAGAAGCCCCGCAGGGAGGATTCCAGCAAGCGAGGTGGGCAAGGTGAAGTTGGGAAGGGAGCCTGGCGACGCTGCTGCAGCCAGGAGGGGATTGAACATCATCGGGTTGAAATAAAACGGCGGGGAAGGAAGGGTGCGGAGAGTCCGTTGTGGCCGAGGATGGCGACTTGGAGGATGACGCGGACTCACGCTTCCCGTCACTTTTGCCGCTCTCGTCTTCTTGCTTGCCGCTAGAGCTCCCGCCAACGTCTTTGCCGGTGGCTCTTTCAGCTGCCTCCTTCAGATCTTTCTCCCGCTCTTGAAACTCTTTCTGGCGTTCCTTCAACTCCTCTTCCATGGTTTTGACCAAATGCGGGGAAGCCCATTCCCGGCAGTCCCAGACCCTGCAGCCCCAAAAGAGGGTTGGTCAGCCCTGGAAGACCGGGCAAGCCTCCAAAGGGTAGGCCCATGGACAGCTTGGGGAAATTGCTCATGAGACCTGCCGTCCCCTGAAAGGCCGACAGGGCGGCCATGGAGGCGCCGACATGGAGGCAAAGCCCATGTCACCTGACATCATGTGTGAGTGGAGGAGGCCAGCGTCCCTTGGTTTGCGACCACGGCCAGATGGTTTCAGGATTCTACTGTCCATTGCCTTGGGAAGAATGCCCTGGAGGAGGAGGGGTGGGAGGGGGTGGGGGTGGGAGGGGGAGAAAGTAAAAGAAACAATGTTTTGAGGGGAATAGAAAAATGAAAACTTGATATAAGTTTCTTAAAATATTGAAATTTGCTTGCCCTTAAAAAACAAATGAATAGGAAAGTCAAGAAGAAAAGAGAGAAAACTACTGATTTTGAAATTTTTCTTCGTCAACAGAGAGAAAACACAAGCTCAGAAAGCTTGGGAAATACTCAAGTTGATAAGATATTCACAGAAGAAAAAAAGGATGGTTTTTTATTTGATTTAATTACCCACAGCCACAACTACTATGATCTCAGGGGTTTTGGTAGGATTTAAATGTTGCCCGGATTGTTTTGTAAACAGCCAAGGCATCTTTAACATGCACAAAATGTTGTGATCTGTGCACAAAGTGTTGTGATCTGCACACAGGACCTCCCTTTTTACCATGTCTCTGATGGGATTAGGTGTCGATCCCACTACCTGGACCAGGGGTGTAGATCTTACTCGAAAAAAAAATCAAGAAAATTTGTCAATCACCGCAGGGCTTGAACCCACAACCTTTAGGTTGAGAGGTCAACACCACGCCTCTGGACTATTGAGTCCCCTTATTACGGAAAGGATTTTTCTATTTTTACTTTTCTCTTAATTACGTTCATGTTGATGATCCCACGAGAAACAGACAAGCTGATAGTCGCCTGTCGAATAATTTTTTTTCCTATAGGATAATGAGTCAAAAATAAGTCTTTCTCTGCTTGCTTCAAAATGTACTAATCCAACACCCCAGCGATTCTCACCTTGGTGCGAATAAGGTCGCCCCATTTGTGTTCTACATCAAACGAAGAGTTCTGATCCAACCATTCTTTGAGATGCTTCAGTGGTGGGGCTTTAGCTCCTGTGATCTACAAGCCAGGAACAGAAGAAAAAGAAAAGAAAAAAGAATGACACCTTGTCAACACACAAAGACATTTTTCCATTCTTAAAAAAGGTACCAGATGTATGACATCAAGAACTAATGAATAACATCTACTGTCAATTTTTATATGAAATGATGAAACTGGGAAGAAATAACAAAGCACTGATCGTGATGATGATGATAATCATATTAAAAAAATCAAAAAGAAATATAATTTCAGACAAAATGAAGAATAAAACTAAAACCAAAACAAAATATATGCTAAACAACCCTAAACAAAATATTCTCATAAGAAATACCATTTCCAACTTCAAACTTATCAGTAATAATTTGTTTGAGATTTTTCTTGTCCACTGCGCTTGATGATCTCAGAATGAGATATAGACGAAATAGCAAGATGACAGAGAGATGAAAAGGAAAAGAACGAACGGAAAGACGAAGAAATAAGAACTACCAGAAACACCAACCAATCACATGCCAAAAGTTATTTGTTCAATTGGAATTTACCTCATCCACCATATGTGGTAATCTCAGGATGATTAAGAAGGAACAGCAAGATGAAAAACAAGCAAATGAGTGAAAAGAAAGTAGTAGGACCTACCAGCAGCATCCGCCAATTCGCCATGCCAAAACAAAGGCAGGTTGACAGATGCAACCAATTGAGAATCTGACACCTGCCAATACCCCCCCCCAAAAAAAAAACAACCCAACAACATGTGCATGCTATCACATAAATTAGAAGGCTAGAATACGATAATAACATATCTGAAAATTATAAATGCAAAAACGATGCAAACATTTTGCATGAAAAGAGAAAAGTACTATGTAATGGAGAGCTAAAAAATGAAAAATAATAGTCATCATGGCCATAATGCATGCCACCAAAACGCACTCTCTCTTAAAATGCACGCTTTTCAAATCAGTCATGTCACCATCAATTTCAAGCCATGAATAAGGCCATGAAATAAATATTGAAGCCCTACATGAGTTATGTTTCATTGAAATTTATCCCGCCCACCATTGTGGTGATCTCAGGGTGGGTGAATTAAGAGGAAACGTCAGAAGAAAGAAAAGTGAAAAGACAGGAAAGAAATAGGACCTACCAGCAGGACCCGCCAACCGCCCGCCCCACGGAGACAATGGCCTCACAAACACACATGTACAAGAACAAACAGAGAAAAACATTCGCTACCACACAGAAAAAGAAGCACTCATTGTAAAGAGCACATTTACTGCAATAGTTCTCTGTCTTTACTGGTGGGAGTTGTCACTCATTGTAAAAAAGCACATTTACTGCAATAGTTCTCTGTCTTTATTGGTGGGAGTTGTCACTCATTGTAAAAAGCACATTTACTGCAATAGTTCTCTGTCTTTACTGGTGGGAGTTGTCACTCATTGTAAAAAGCACATTTACTGCAATAGTTCTCTGTCTTTAGTTCTCTTGTCTTTATTGGTGGGAGTTGTCACTCATTGTAAAGAGCACATTTACTGCAATTGTTCTCTGTCTTTATTGGTGGGAGTTGTCACTTATTGTTGTTTTTCCCTTTTGAACTTCACTCCACTGTGGCTCCAAGGTATCACCCGTAATAAGACATAATGTTACCCTCAAATAAGGTAACACAAAGTTCCTTCGAGGCCATTAGGGCCCATAGATCCGGAGCGTATCCCTGTTTTTAACAGCACGAAGCTGAACAGGTGATATTAATCACATGCTAGGCAGGATGCTAGTTTTCACTCATAGGTTGGTGTCCGCACCCAATTGCACCTGATTTAGGCCACCAGCACTACACATACAAAGGTTGTTCAACTGAAATTTACAACGCCGACCATTGTGGTGATCTCAAGGTGAATTAAGAGGAAACAGCAAAGTATAAAAGAGAAGTGAAAGAGTAAATGGAAAGAAGAAGGACCTAACAGCAGCACTGGCAAACTGCCCGCAAGAACTAAAAGGGAAGACAGACCTCACAAAACTACATGTGACCACAGGGAATATTCAAATCCCTATGTTCTTCTGAAAAAAGTGTTTATGCATAGATTAATGCAACATTTTTTTTGCCTCCTGAAGATTAAACATATTATTGGAATAACTAACAGTAAAATTGAAAATACAAATATCAATAATAGTAATAATTATATAACAGAATAATATCAATAACAAAACTAATATAGAGGAGAAGAAGTAAAAGAAGAAAAAAAGAAGAGGAAGAAGAAGATGAAGAAGAAGAAGAAGAAGAAGAAGAAGAAGAAGAAGAAGAAGAAGAAGAAGAAGAAGATGAAGAAGAAGATGAAGAAGAAGAAGTGGAAGAACAGAGAAAGAAGAGAAGAAGAAAAAGAAAAAAAAGAGAAGACGTAAGTAAAAACAGAAGACAAAGAAGAAGATGAAGAAGAAAAAGAAGATGAAGATGATGAAGAAGAAGGATAAGGAGAAGAAGAATAAGGAGAAGAAGGATAAGGAGAAGAAGGAGGAGAAGAAGAAGAAGAGAAGAAGAAGAAGAAGAAGAAGAAGAAGAAGAAGAAGAAGAAGAAGAAGAAGAAGAAGAAGAAGAAGAAGAACAAGAAAAAGAACAAGGATAAGGAGAAGAAGGAGAAGGATAAGGATAAGGAGAACAAGAAAATGGATTCATAGAGAAGGATTTAAAAGAAGAAGAAGAAGAAGAAGAAGAAGAAAAAGAAGAAGAAGAAGAAAAAAGAAGAAGAAGAAGAAGAAGAAGAAGAAGAAGAAGAAGAAGAAGAAGAAGAAGAAGATGAAGAAAAAGAAGAAGACGAAGAAGAAGATGAAGAAGAAGAAGGAGGAGGAGGAGGAGGAGGAGGAGGAGGAGGAGGAGGAGGAGGAGGAGGATGAGGAGGAGGGAAAGGAAGAGGAGGAGGACGAAGAAGAAGAAGAGGAAGAAGGAGGAGGAGGAGGAGGAGGAGGAGGAGGAGGAGGAGGAGGAGGAGAAGAAGAAGAAGACGAAGAAGAAGAAGAAGAGAAGGGTAAGAAGAAAATGGGTTTATGGAGAAGGATCTTAAGAAGAAGAAACAGATGAAGAAAAAGAAGAAGAAGAAGAAGAAGAAGAAGAAGAAGAAGAAGAAGAAGAAGAAGAAGAAGAAGAAGAAGAAGAAGAAGAAGAAGAAGAAGAAGAAGAAGATGAAGAATAAGAACAAAAATAAGAAGCGGAAGAGCAAGAGGAAGAGCAAGAGGAAGAGGAAGAGGAAGAAAAAGAAGAAGAAGAAAAAAGAAGAAGAAGAAGAAGAAGAAGAAGAAGGAGAAGAAAATGATGAAGAAGAAGGATAAGGAGAAGAACGATAAGGAAGAGGAGGAGGATAAGGATAAGAAGGATGAGGAGAAGAAGATGAGAAGAAGAAAATGGATTACTGGAGAAGTATTTCAAGAAGAAGTAGAAAAATAAGAAGAAAAAGGAGGAGGAGGAAGAGGAGGAGGAAGAGGAAGAAGATAGAGAGAGAGAGAGAGAGAGAGAGAGAGAGAGAGAGAGAGAGAGAGAGAGAGAGAGAGAGAGAGAGAGAGAGAGAGAGAGAGAGAGAGAGAGAGAGAGAGAGAGAGAGAGAGAGAGAGAGAGAGAGAGAGAGAGAGAGAGAGAGAGAGAGAGAGAGAGAGAGAGAGAGAGAGAGAGAGAGAGAGAGAGGGAGAGACGAGCGAGAGAGAGAAAGGAGAGACGAGCGAGAGAGAGAGAGAAAGGAGAGACGAGCGAGAGAGATATTATTTTTGTTTTATTGAAATTTATTGTCCACCTCAGGCTGTAATCTCAGGGTCAATCAAGAGCAAGCAGCCAAGTTGAAAGAAAGTGAAAGCAAAATTGAAAAAGTGAAAGGAAAGAAGTAGAACCCCCCAAACGCCAACCTAAGAGGAGACAAACGGGCAGAAACAAACACACAGGGAACGAGGTGAAGGAAAATGAAGAAAGACGAGCAATTTCAAACATGGCAGAGGACCACCGTAACCAAATTACGATAATACTCATGAAAATTACTGGCAAGCACGCAGTTGTTACATAAGAGGGTGCAAAGGAGTACGATTAATGCTTAGTGCTCCACCTAGGACTCTCACAAACAGAGAACAAAGGGCGACACAGCAATACAAGATCATAGTAATAGCGAAAAAGAAGCCAATATCATAAAAAGGAAAATACTTTAGTAACCATGGCAGAAAATACAAAACAAGAGAGAAGAGGAGATAGCTTTCAGCATGCTGTTTAGAGGCATCATATCCCTCACTTCCTATTCACAGAATTTAAAAACTCTTACATTATTAATTACCCTTTTCGTCCCCTAAAATAAAGATCTAAAATTTTGCATTCTATGGTCAAATGGGTGAATGTGTGTTAAACAGACTTTCCCAGGGAAATCGAAATCGGACCTAGTATTGATATGCTTTGAATATAGGACTGCCCAATCCCAAGGCGGACAGCCCAACTACATGCAATCTATGTCCTGAGGGGAAACCGTTTATTAAAGGAATTCATCACATAGACCACAATCTCATATTGTGGAACTTTTCTTCTCTTTTAATTTTAAGTCAAAGCACTTTGCATGCATGTATGGTTGGTTGATAATTCATCAGTATTCCTAAATTATATCTTACTAAAGGATTATGAATCAGTCTCATGAACATGAAATGTATTTTTAATAAGCTTGTCGCATCAGCATGCAGTGACACCCATCAGA
Organism: Doris montereyensis; assembly: GCA_037039925.1. Taxonomy (NCBI): domain Eukaryota; kingdom Metazoa; phylum Mollusca; class Gastropoda; order Nudibranchia; family Dorididae; genus Doris; species Doris montereyensis. The sequence continues at coordinate 229,792 of JAXRKP010000139.1, forward strand.
AGTGGACACGATCACACAAACTGACCACACATGCTCATGTAAGAACAACATTAAAATGTGATGGCTGATGGGATGGGAGAGGGGAGGGAGGAGGGGAAGAGAAGACGGGGGAGAAGACAGGGGAGAGTGAGTGAGAAATGAACGTTTCACATTTTTAAACCCTGAACAAAAAAGTATGTGATATTTAGTATTCAGTATATTATCTTCTCGCCATCAACCGTACTAACATGAAGCTTGCTACATGTAATTGTAATGTATTTCTACATTTAGACTTCATCCTATTTTTAAACACTTCCCCAACTTAGAAAATGTTCGATTGAATGGACAGAAAGTCACAATGACGCATGACTGCTCTGTTTAAGCTTTAAAACAAATCAGCATGAAAAAGACTTGCTACTTTTATGAAGAGGATACTGGTCAGATCCCGTAAGCAAATTTTAAAAACCATTTCAATCCGTAAATCCAGAATTGAAAAGGAAAAACAAAGTAGCAAAAAAAAGAGAGGAAGATTCAAACATGCATTTATTACTCGGTGACGGTAACGGTATCTCGAAATTAACTATTTACTGTACAATAGAGAAGGCATAAAACGTTGTCCCAGTACACACACTAATTGAAACTAACTAACACTGGTGGAAAGAATTTCAGTTCAATAGCATAATACAACAATTAATGGGTTCTCAGGTCAAGATTGCCCGAGCGAGAGGGGGTTGGCAGCACCTCAACAATAAGGAGAGGAGGCACCAGAGCAGGCCTCACCTTTTTCCCGGTATTTCGCTCCACAACCGCTACATTCTCGTCTCCAGTCAGCCGATCTAAGTTCAATGTCCTAGGGTCTAGCTGTGGTTTCCTTCCTCTCCGGCGCACAAAAGTCTCCTGCTGGTTTGGGAGAAGTGGGGGTGGTGGTGGTGGTCAGACAGGCCATACAATGATGATGATGTTGGTGGTGGTGGTGGTGGTGGTAGTAGTGGTGGTGATGGTGATGGTGATGGTAGAAGTGGTGATGGAAAGGAACAAAAGCAAGAAGTTGAACATGGAGTCGAAAGTGGCTTGTAGGGAAATGAAGATGGGATATGGTGGGAAGTTAGTGAATGGTACTAGACAAAAAATACAGTCACATGAAATGAATGCAAAATTGAAGCAACCAGCCCAATACTCCACACAGAGATGTATCAAAACCATGATATCACCACAACACTGATGTTGCTGAGCAGGGGATATATGAGGGTTAAAGAAATACCCCCAAAAAAATCAAATCAAAATAATTTTTTTAAATATTTAATATTTAAAAAAATCAAATAAAAAATCACAACCACCTGCATAAAAGACTTTATATTTCTGATTTCTCTTCAAAGACTGCGTCCCTCCCTGTTTTTTTTTTTTTGGGGGTCCCCTTCTTTCAAACTTAATCAAAATCTGACGCCTATCTTGAAATGCTCTCTACTTGTGAAGAGTTCGTTACTATTTCTTCTTTCAACTATTTCTTTAAGCATCTGCCAAGTATGAATCACGATATTTCATATATTCTCCAAAACAAATTGGAGATAACATAAAAAAGAAGAAAATGATGATAAATATCAACTATTTGGGTCAATTTACACATTTAAATTATGCTCTACTGTGATAAATCCAAACTGAACCTATTTTGGAAAGAATAAGTGGCTTTATATCCTTGTCAGACAAGAAGATTCAATACAAAATCTGATTCAGTTGAACAAAAAGTGAAACTCTTAGCATTTAGCAAAACAAGGTCTTGGCCTATCTCTAGATGACAAAACTAAAGATAGCAATGAAGATCACAACAGCAGGACTAAAATACAAACATATCTTGTGCTAAAAAAAGATCTGGCCATAAAACACTCAAGTCGCCTATCATCGCACTATATCAGGGAAAACTAGTTTAGAAGAGAAATCTACTCTTGTTAAAAAATTTTTTACTTATTTAAAAAAAAATGTACATGAACACCTGAAAATAAAATAAAATGTATTCCACACATCAAGCGTCTACTTCTACCAGTTTGTTTAATAACAATCACGGCGCCCAAAACTGCTAATTGGAACTTGGCCCTGCAGGCTTACACGTCATGCGTAGCTTCAAGTCAGAATGTAGAGTTGTGGAACTTAATAGGACACAAATCTGTAGTGTGTCAATATTCAAGGAGGGCCAGTGAAGCAGGCAACAGAAATGAATCATTTCTATCTCTCTTATAATAGAAGGAAACAATCCCTTGTGATTAGGTGACTATTTCAATATTTACTTTCAATACTTCTGGGTTGTTGGGTTTTTTTGTTTTCCAGTTCAAAAAAGGAACTGACCATATTATTATTATGACCACAGAAACTCCTCTAGCTTTACATCCTTACACAAACCGCTGTGAGACGTTAAAAGCATTATTATTATTTCCTTCAATTTGCTAAGGGATCACACCTGACGAGATCCTAATATGTAGTATATGAATGGCACTTTCATACTGCAGTCTTTTTCCCCTCAAAATCAGTTAAAATTAAAAACCCTGTCTTCATTAAATTCCCAGTTCTATTCATTTGTTTTCTTTCTTTTATATCCACGTTAAGTCAGTTCAGTGAGCATTCATTTCTTCAACCCCTTGCCCTGTAGGTGCAATAACTTGGGACTGTACAAAACACTGAGCACGACAATAGAAACCAGCAAAGAAGAAAAAGCCAGAGAGGATGGTGAGCATAATTACTACTTAAAACTGGCACCAAAAGCTAGAGAAATCAATACAAAATAAAGATATCCAACAATTCATGCATGATTCTTCTGTTTCCTTCATAAGCTATGCAATGGATAATATTGAATTTGTACAAAGCCAGCCGCAAGTAATGAGAATAAAACAGGATACACGTATGAAAAACGATATATTGAGTGAATAGCAAAACCAACACAAATGTTTTTAAGGAACATAATACAATTCATTGGAATCAATTTGCAGAACATGGTAATCTCTTTCTGTCTGTCTTTCTCCTCCCTCTCTTCCCTTGATCCTATAAATCTTTAAAATATAAATTTAATTTAAAAATTAACATTTCCGCAACTCAAACCAATCCATGAAAATGTTATCAGCTTTAAAAAATCCCCTCCTATTTAACAAATAACAAAGTGGATGTACTAAAAGACCCTAAATATCTAAATTCAAAACGTGAAAATTCCCCTTCTTCTATTGAGCTTTCATGTGCCACGCAAGCAAATCACAGGTTGGAATAAAATCAGCCAGGTGAATAATTTGCTGCAAGACAAACCATTAGTGGCAATTTATCTGCTTTAAGCCGTGTTTTATCCAAGCGCCATGCAGTCTAGTTAGGAGATTAACAAAACAATGGTAGCCAAACGCTATGAGCAGACAGAGGATAAGACTTTGATCGCCCGACATTGAAAAAATCTTAATCTGCAATCACATTGAGATTGACTCCACAACATATCTTAAAGAGCGAAATATTAACAAAGAAAAAGAAGACGCAATGCAAAATTCTTTTTTTAAAAAGGATATTCCTACGAAGAAAGAAGACATTTTAAGAAGGCATTCTTAATTTCTACATAATCTAAATAAAAAGTTTGGCAATACTGTAACACATTGTAAAATCTCTCTGCAAAGATACTGTTGACCCCATTAAGGAACCATCTTCCATTCTGAACAACCTCAAAACCAAAATGAAATGGGAAAAGGAAGAGAAAATACCCAAGCAGAGGAATGAATAATACAAGTACGAAAAAAAGAAAGAAAAAAAGTCAACAAAAGAGACAACATAACAACAAAATTTCTGCAACTCACGGGACCAATCTCCGGTGTGTTCAACACTATGTGAGAATTCATATCTTCCTCCTCTTGCCTTGACTTGCCAAGATGGTGAGAGGGGCCTGCAGCCATTCCGATACCACCGTTATCATTCCTTCTGACAGCATTGCTGCTATTCGATGTATTCCTGGTTGAGGATGAAGACTTTCTTCCGGGCGACTCCTGAAGGAATGGGTCTAAGAGACAGATGCTGTTGTCAATGATGAACGCCGGATGTTTGTCAAGCCAATTGTCAAGGTTACGCTTCCTTGGGGCATCATCTCCCGACAATATGCTGCCATCCTCAATGTTGATGACTGGAATCCGCACGTCTACCACACGGAGGGGGAATAGTGACAAGATTACAAATTATGACAAGTTGTTCAATTATTTTCAGTTCAGAGAAAACAATTATCCAAAAACGTTCATTCAAAATATGTGATTTATATTTCAAAACATGGTAGTTTTTTTTCTCCATTTTGTTTTTGTCTTTCATTTTGGGTTTGGGTCTTAATTTCTTTTTTTTAAATTTTACAGTGATTCCTTCACCATAAAAATAAAACTGGGAGCAAGTCCCCATTTTCCTACAAATACAGGGCTTTACGACATTCCATAATTTTACATTACACAGTGTTTCTCATGTAACTTCCAGCCTAGCCACAATACTTGTCTACCTTAGGCTGTGTGTAGCTCACCTGAATCCAGCAAGGCAAGCACTCGGGCCTGTTCCCTTTTAGCAATCGCCTCTGCCATTGCCATCTCTGCCATTTTCTCAGATCGTCTCTTGCGGCCACGCTTTTTGCGCTCTGGGATGAACAAACCCTGTTCAAGCTGAGACAAAGAAAGGGGGATACATTCATTAATATTTCTTTAATTTTTAAACACGCAAAGGATTATATGTTCTTATTGTCATGACCTTAGTTTATGCTTTGTATCTTTTACTACAGAAAAATCAATGTTCTAAATAAAAGGTCATAATAAAATTTACAAATTCAACAATCGATGTTTTAAGTTTAATAAATTCTAATATTATATAACTTATATAAGTTTTATTTTATATTAAAATTGAGTCATTTTAAAGGATCAAGATCGCATCCAAAATCAAACTGACTCATTTGTTTTGTTACACGCCATTTGCAATAAGAACCTACGTCAGCTCGTTTTGAGAGAAAAAGGCACCAAAGTTCTCAGCTGGAAAGAAAATCTTAGATTAAGGCAAAATGCAAAGTGAAATTTGTGACAAACATCTAGACTGAATTTACTGGTAGCTATAATTTTTGTGTGTGCGAGCTGGACGACTGAATATCTGGTAATTATAAGAATTCAAAAATAGTCAAATGTGTAGTTGGGACAATATAATTTGCCAGACGACATCTTTACACCAATCCAAAGAACAGACTCTGTACAATGTTAAAAACATATCGGTAAAGACGCAATTCTTAAATCATTTGCTATGTAATGATGCGTATGACCTTTTTTTGCAGGATGTGCCTCGGTCTTAATTCTTTAAGTCCCTAAACATACCATGTTTCTCTGTATCTGAGCTGCCTGTTCCAAGTCTGAGCTACCACTTTTTCCCATTCAACAAGGGACTAGGAATCAGCTGGAAAACAAAGAAATACAGAGAAAATGATTTTGTGTTAAAAAACCAACAGAAAAAGAACTGATATAGAATCTTATTACATTGTATAATGTGATAAGATCAGAAAAGAACATTATAATAGAAATCTTACCACATTGTATAATTTTGTGATGAGGTGAATACAATGATACATTAATCGGCTAAAAAATAAGCAAAACTGAACATCACAGTTGATACATATACGATTTCATATCTTAATTCACTTTTGTTTTTCTTGAGACACTTGACACAAAAGTCCATAATTCCCCTTTTATTGAAAAATCCATACATTTTAATTAAAAGAAAAATCAGATTCATTTCACTTCATAAAATGAATGTGTTTTGCTTCATTTAAAAACAACTGCTTCTGTTATTGTTATTGACTTGAAAAACCCATCTCAGGCATTTCTCAGCAACTTATTTTCTAAACCGGTGGAAAACCAGACATCATAATATATATATAGTTACAGCATGACAAGGCCAAATGCCACCACACTTATACTAACATGATGAGAGGCCAATTGGTGTAGAGACGCTGATGACGACGGAGACGAGGTGGCGGCTAGAGGGGACTGAGGTAGATGGCGCTGAGGGGTCAGCGCTGGGGAGTAGACGAGAGGATCTGGCCTGACCTTTCCCTGGCTCTGACTAGAATTGGGACCTGACATGGTCTCCATCTGGCTCTCGTTGTCGCTGGACAAAGTACGGCAGCACTTTGATTCAACAGCTGCTGAATACGGTTAGCTGCAGAATAAAAATAACAAAAAGAAATTCCTATTAGTAGTGTAAGACGCACAAATCAACATTGTACAATACAGCTGATATTCCCCGAACATCTTGGGACCAGAAAATTAGTTTGTGGAATAAGTGTTTCGGGAATATCATAGGTGTACAAAGAAGGATTTCGGTTGATATTTTGTCATGAATTGCGATTCCGTGTTTTCATCAAACACATGTTCGGGTAATACGGACTGTACAGAATTACATTGTGTCGCATATACAAAACAAGCACACCCCAATACACATACACATTCTTTCACCTATATATAAATCCTCACATTATACAGTCATGTCCAAAAGAAAGGTTACACCCACATTTAATGGTTTCTTGGGCATGACATAGAATTTAATTTGTCAATATTTATGTCATCTGGTTCTACGATTCAAACCTGACATTTTGATATCAAATTTGATGCATTTAGCGACAATGTTTTAGAAAAATTTAGATCAAAGAACATAATGTTTCGGAAAGCAATCTTGAAAACATAGCAAAAGAAAGGCGACACTTATTTTTGTACTTTACACATTATTGAAGACTGACGATAATCAGTTATAAGGAGTGCAATTTGATGTGATTTTTTTAAGCATTTTTAAATTTTGCAAGATCACTTTGGGTAATGGACATCTAGAATTATGTCTTATGAAAAAAAGGCTCATTGAAATATATCATGTTTGGTATGAAAATAGCCGGCAATCACTGTAACTACAGATCACTTAAAAATTGACTAATCCATCACTGTCCTTCAAGTCAAAATAGGTATCTTACGAGTGTAAACTTTCTTTAGGACTAACTGTAATAAAAAGGGGCATGAAACTTTCATATACATTGTGCAAATAATAAGAGATGAAATTAAATAAAAGGGATTGAATATTGAATAATCTTTTGACTTCACACCTGTACATAGATAAAAATCTGTGTACAGAAATATAAGCATACATTTTACATAATAAATCTTTTGTGTATACCTACATTTCTTCCGCTTTTTCATTTCAACAGTTATATCTTACTCTGCTTCTTAATAACACATTTATTTTACTTTAACAATCTAACGGTTACATATCTAGACCTTTACCTTGATCGGGATCAATTTCATATCGTCTTCTACGACCCCGCCCTCCGCTCTTGTGGAATGTCATCTTCAGTCCATCTTGTCTCTTTAAGATTTCAGAGTGGAAAAATAAAGTGTTAATTTTAAAGCCAACATAAACATGAAAAAGGATACAGATCATTAATTCTGCATGGTGCAAACATTTCAATCTCTTTAAATTTTACCTTCGTATTCTAAGAGGATTTCATGATAAACATTCTAAATACAGTGCTCACCGCTTTTAATGCGTTTCATTGAAGTATACTACTCCTTTCCCTTCCAACATATGCAGCGATCTCAGGATGAATTAAGATGAAACAGCAAGATGAAAGATAAGTGATAGGGCGTATGGAAAGAAATAGGATCAACCAGTAACACCCACCAACTGCAAATAGATGCTGCTTGTAAGTACATCTCAGTAAAAGAGGTCTTTTCTACTTGAGAGAATTAGTTTTGTTTTAATGTCATCGGGTATAAGATTGCTTAGCAGCTGATATGTGAAATCTTAGTCCTCAGAGACGAAGCGTTGCTGGGCTGAACATTTCCTTGTATGTCTGCCACAATCAAGAATTACGCCCGTGCTTTAATTGTGTATTTATTTTTCTCATTGAGGCACCGGTAACTCTGTCAGTAGTGTCTGACTGCTACGCAGGGGGTACAAGTCTGGGCAAATTATTCTGGCCCTCCTGTCGACCCAGCAGCAAAATGGGTAGCCTAGGTCTCAGCGAATGACTATCCTGACAAAATTTGAAAGAATGACCAATTTGAAGGACTCCCTTTCATCGACTTTAGTCTCTGAGATGTCGGTGCAAAATTGTTGCATATTACGATACATTAGATTACACATGCTTGTCTGTTTGTTTAATTGCAAATCATCTGTGGTGATCTCAGGATGAAATAAGAGGAAACAGCCAGATGAAAGGATATGTAAAAGGGTGAAATGAAAGAAGTAAGACCTACCAGCAGCACTCGCCAACCGCCCACGATACAAATGCAACAATACCGCTTGGTTGACATAGGATATAATAACCTCATCAGATATAAGAACACACACGTCCCTCCTCACTCATTGGTACTCTTATAAGCTGTGAGCAATGTGTACTCAGAAAAGCACTTTCCTTGCCCCATTACAAGTTCCACTCCCTTCCATCTATCACAAGTGTCAGTGAGAATTGGCATAAATGTAATGCAATATCTTATGACTATGGCACTTGTTCAATTGAAAGATACAATGCAATATTAAAATGCAAAGGTGGACTAACTCTGCAATAGACTTCATACTCCAGTTGACAGTGATCACTAAATGAACTTATGTGCATGATGGCTATTTCCATGTGTTTATGTTTAGAATATATATGTCACATGCTTAATTTAAAATACTTATAAAATCTTGAAATGAAAATAAATCACTCCTGATAGAAAAACCACACAAAAATTGTTATAACCCATCGTCCATGTGAGACACGAAACATGATTATTTCTATATTTAAAAACTCCAAATAAATAAGAAAGAATAAACAATTAAAAGTTGAAAATAAAGAGCATGGATAAATTCATCACATTTAACTTAACAATTTGATCAGAACTTTCTATTTGTTCTTGGATATTTGTTTCCATTTTAGTTTGAAATATTTTGTCAAATGTGCTTTTAAATTTTTGGTGGGTTTAAAAAAATTGTGTTTTGTTTCACCTCTTCTTGGAGGCTTTTCCCTGATATTATAAAATACAAGTAGAAAAACAAATGAAGCAAACAGTAATAATATTAGATGAGTTTGTATGTAATATATAAGCAAAAACCAGCAAGAAAAGAGAATAAAAATAATACATATTCAAGATACATATTCAAGTACAAAGCGAGATTGTTTTAACATCTTCAAAAGCTTTATAAGTTATCTAGGGTGAAACGTTGTAAAAACGTTATTAACACTATGGGAAGCAGGCAGGCCAAAATCACATCAAAAGGGCTTAGTTGCTCAGAAGTCATGAGAATGAACAAGACTGAAAACTTTCAAAAAGATTGTAAAGGAACATAAACAAAGATAATGTGATGAGCAATAACACAAAACACACTGACGTGATCAGACAAAACAATATTTAGAAAATCAGACTATAAAGATAGAACATTTACTCCCAAAATAAAATAACTTTAAAATATATTTAAAAAAAATAAATATACATTATGTAGTGTATATGTATACTGAAATATTTAAAGCAAAATGTGAAAGATATTAAAAACAATTGCTTGTGCATTTAACTTTATAACAGAGAGCAAAATTGAATTAATAGATAACGCCATTTTCTTCCAAAAGGACACATGAATAAAGGAGAAGTTTACAGGATATTGCTTGAAAAAGTGAGGATTTGCCACATCTCTTCTGAGGGGCAACTTTCAACAGAATCGCTTGGTGCTTACAAATTAAACAAACACAAAGATGTGGGTGAAGACGATGTTTATGAATGAATCAAAATTTTTAAAAAAATGTTTTTTTTAAATATACATAAATGAAATCGGAAATGATGAATAAATGAATGCATAGATGCATAAATAAAAAATTCACAAAAAAAATAAGATGACAAATAAATAAATAAGTAAATAAAAAGATAAATAAAATAAATCATAAAATACTGAAAAATAACAAACTAATATGATAAATATGAATAGGTTCATCAAAAACATATATAAATAATTAAATACATAAATAAGTATAAAAACAAACAAATAAATTTGAAACTAGATATCGCGTTACACCACTCTTCCCAGACAGATAAGATCCTTGATTGCATTACATATTCCATACATAAAAGATAATATACTGTTGGAAAGGGTTGATAAATGCAACCAATCTATAGCCATCACCCAAATTTAAAAAAACAAAACGAAGACAAAGCAAAATAAAATGAAATAACAGCCTCGAGAATTAACTGTTGATTTTTTACTTGCTTTTTCTCGAAATGTAGTTTTTCCACACTAAAATTCCATCTCCTCCGCCATTTACCGAACAATTCAGATATATTTGGCACACAGGTTCCTCTTGTCAATGTTAATAGAATGACGTCGGTTTTTTTTTTATATATTGTAAATTTTTTAGTAATAAAAACGCTGTTTTTGTACATTCATGATATATAGTATTTTCAAAAATTCTTTTTTTTTAAACTATCCAAAATATCGAAAAGCCTGAGGTCACTCTCTAGATATTGAATGGAAAAGACGATTTGCACAGGTTTTGAGTGATTTTATAACTAAGGAAGGAGACAGATTTTGAAAATTGAGTCAAAATCCAAGATGGCGACTGTTTCTATGGCAACCAAGGAAGCTACAAACTTTTCAATGATATAGGATGACTGTATTTGACAGTTACTTATGTACATACTAAAAGCAAAAACCTAAACTCAAAAGCAAAAAAAAATCACTTCAGGGTCCCCCCCCCCCCCCCCCCCCCCCCCCTAATGCAGAATAATGAAAAATAAATTGTTCTCAATATAGAATAGGGGCTACTGATCATGTCTTGCAACATAGCTGCGTAGAATTAAAATTAATGGCCGTTTTTAAAATAGGAAAGAAAAAGACAAATCATTCAAAAATCTCACCAAAAAACCCATAAATAAATAAATAAATATATAAATCAAACAAAAGAAAGCACAGCCCACATAAATAAGTGTAAAGACAAACATTGAGGCAAGGGACATGTCAGAAAAGACTAATAACGATATGAAAAAAATATGGAAGCCCCATAGGGACAAACATGACAAAAAGAAAGGAATCAATCCCAAAAAAGCTTGGAGCACCAGACAGAATCGAACCCACGATCTCCTTGTCAGCACCCGTTGTCGTAAACACTGTAACTACGCTCCTTTAAAAAAAGGCATTGTGAATTCAATTGTGCTAGGCCATGGGTGTTGACGTAGAGGTCCAGGTTCGATTTTCTGGCTGGTGCCTCAGTCTCTTTCAGTTTTTTCCTTTCAATTTGTCTCGTCTTTGTCCCCATGTGTCATTCATATTTATTTCATATCCTTATTCATCACATCCCACATAAATAAAGCTCAGCAAACCACAAGACAAAGACGATGCGAAGAGCAGCGCAGCAGACTATCAGTGGCGAGCATGCCGGTGTGCTAGAAGCCAAGCAGAATTTTGCCATGCCCCAGTGTGTGAGTGAAAGCTAGGGCCTGCCTTACCTCCAGAGTGGCTTCATGTAACTCTAAGTCCGACTCTGTAGCCGAGCCCATCTTCACCTGGCGTGTTGGCGTCTCTGCGCCCTGGAAGCTTTCGCTTTGGTCCGATTCCGCTCCGGTAGCGCTGTCAGATTTGATAGCAGCACTGACGGGCGTTTCACATCGGGAGTCGTTGTAGGTCGGCGTGCCCTGAGCAAAAAAGGCTGGGGAGGGGGTCTCCGAGCAAACGGCCATTCCCCATTTTCAATGGTGTAGCAGACATGTTCCAGGCGATGGAAAATGACACGATCCTGTTGTGAAACGGGTTTGAAAAGAAATCAGGCCTTTAGACATGGTCAAGAAACTCAAATCAAGTAATCAAGTGATGAATTTTATATGAAATTGAATTAGTAAAATTAAAAGAACTTCACAGAAAATCAGAATTGAAGGAATTCACTGATTTTATGTTGTAGTTTGATATATTTTGTTCACTGAACAAAAGAGAAAATTTCTTTACAAAGTGAAATTTCGTGAGTTCTATGGACTGACAAATGTCAGCACACTAATAAAACTAATAAAGGTGAAACACCTCTTTGAAAATACACTAAATAAAAGTGACAATATGGAGACTTACCTTAGGCCACTCCACAGCAGGCCCGAAGTAGCGGGTGGGGGCAATTTCCCCAGGCTCTAAGCCTTCCACTTCCATAACAGTGGGGTCGTCTCCGAAGATGCCGGGGACCACCAACAAAGGGCTGCAGACACAATAACATATCATCGTAACACAGCGTTAATGATGCTAGGAAGGTCACGGTTTAGTTTGACACCATCTTAATTGTTTTATTTTCTATGTTGGTCTTTCTTAATTATGTGTACACACTGCGGAGTTTGTTTGGTGTTTGATTTCATTTACCCACATCCACAACTAAGGTGATCTCAGGGTTTTTGGTAGATTTAAATTTTACCCAGGCTGTCCTGTAAACAGCCAAGGGATCTTTACGTGCACAGAGTGTTGAGATTTGCACACAGGACCTCTTTTTTATCGTCCGTCTCCAATGGGACAAGGTGTTGATCCACCTACCTGGACCAGGGGGTAAATTTTGCTCGAATTTTTTCCGACCATGGCAGGGTTCGAACCAACTACCTTTTGGTTGAGAGGCTGACACCTTTCCTCCCACACTGCTGCGACATGCATCCAGAGAGAGAGAGAGAGGGAGGGAGAGGGAGGGAGGAGAGAGAGAAAGAGGGAAAGAGGGAGAGAGGGAGAGAGAGAAGAGAGAGAGAGAAAGAGAGAGAGAGAGAGAGAGAGAGAGAGAGAGAGAGAGAGAGAGAGAGAGAGAGAGAGAGACCTGGAGAAAGAGAGAGAGAGAGAGAGAGAGAGAGAGAGAGAGAGAGAGAGAGAGAGAGAGAGAGAGAGAGAGACAGAGAGAGACAGAGACAGAGAGAGAGAGAGAGACAGAGAGAGAGACAGAGGAGAGACAGACAGACAGACAGACATACAAAAACAGACAGGCAGACAGAGAGATATGGCAGACAGGCAAGCAGACAGACAGAGACAAGCAGGCATCAAATATACAAAACAAGATAGACAGAGACAGACAGAGAGATGGAGAGAGATGGGAAAATCCAAATGAGAAGAAAGCTTAAGAAAGAGAAAAAGAGGAAACACTCACAGTTATTCCCATGCTTCTGGCTTCCTTTTCTCTGCGCAGCCTTTCCTCATTTATTCTTTCAATCTCTGTCTTGATTATCTTCTCCTTCAGCTTTACATAGTCAGGTTTCTCGTCATCTTCGTCCGGGACATTAAGCACTGGGGACTTGTCGCTCTCTTGTGATGTTGCCTGCGCCTCCGTTTTGATTGGCTCCTGGGCAGACTTGACATCGTTACTGTTTTCCTCTTCAACACATTTTGACTCAAAGACGGGATTTCCTGAACTTCTTCTTCTTCCTCCTCCTCTTCATCTTCTTCACCCCTCTCTTCCTTAAAGCTTATTTTCACCAATGACAGATCCTCTTCCATTTTCAAGGGCTCCAGCTTGGGCATTTCTACATCCTCGCTCAGATCCTCAGCTGGCTCAGAGGAGGCCTTTTCTTCTATCGTCTTTGTTTCTGTCTCATCAGGCAGTACAGATTCAGTGTTTTCTCCATCACACTTCTCACCATTAGGAGACTTGGCATTTTCTGACATTACCGCCTCCGGCTCGGGTGTAGTGTCTGAATGGTTCTCACCTACATTGGCGTCCTCCATCTCTTGATCTTCATCCCCTTTCAAAGTTTCAGAGTGTTCAGGACTCTTAGGATCATAGGCTGTACCCTTGTTATCAACTTCTTTTTCAACTTCATCGACTTTGTCAGATGATTCCGTAGATGATTCCGGTGTCGAGGAGGCTTGCTGCAGACAATGATTCTTCTGGTATATTTTTATCCATACCCTCATCTTTGGCCTCATTCCCTGCAATGTCGTCCTCCTTGTCTAATTTCATGTCAGCAGTTGCCTTTCCCTCATCCGTGTCCATCTTCTCCTCCTGAGATTTCTCCGACTTGTCCTTGTCACTCATTCCTTTCTCGTCACAGGGCTCATTCGTTTCCATGGCTTCCACCGATTGACCTTGAGGCTCACTGGCTCCGCCTTCACAGGTGCCTACTGTTTCCTTGTCCTCAGAACCATCTTCAATGGCTTTATCTGCTTTTGTCTCCGTCTTTTCATCCTCCTTATCCTTTAATTCTTTTCCTTTTGACAGACCCTCATCAACAGCAGCGTCCTCTTCTTTTTTCCTCCTCTTTTTCTGTACCCGCAGCAGCAGATTCAGCAGATTCTTCCGCGACAGTGCTCTTGGCTTCTCCCACTGCTTTGGCTTCCTCCTTCTCCTCAGTTTTGACTGCGGAGGGGTCTGGCTTGATTGACTTTTCCAGTTTCACTGCATTTTCATTTTCGAGTTTCTCTTCAGATTTTTTTCTTCGAGTTTAACATCTTCCGTTTTAATATCTGGCAACTGAAGTGGTAAACCACTTTCCATGTCCATTTTGGCAGGATCTGGGGTACTTGCTGTTTCAAATGAATAGAAAAATCAAATATTTCTGTACATGAAGTCATAAAAGCTACGTAAAAATTCTCAAATGACAAACTATTTCTTCAACATAAATCTAATAAGTTAGAAAATTAAAAGCCTTAAGATGAACAGGCATAGGGATTTTCCCCCCTTTTCTCCTTCCTGTCATTCATCTTATCCTTCTCAGGCATCTAAGGTCATGAAAACAAAAACAAACAGAATGGAAAAGGAAAATTGATCCTTTCAATATAGATTTGACCTGAAAGAGACCTATCTTCAAAGCTGTAAAGACATCTTACAGAGCTGTGTCTTTTCAATATAGCCAGACCTTTGACTAATAAACAAAATATGTAAGTAGTCTCCTCCTCTAGTTAAGCGTTTGGGAAAACAATTGCCCAAATTATACAGCGTCCTTTAAACTTGTCTGTATAAGACACAGTGATACACCTAGCCATTAAGTCACTCAACCCTACGCCTAGGACTCCATTTCGTTGCTTCAGCAGGGAGATTTTAATCACTTTTGATTATCTTTTCTAATTTCACAGATGATATAGTGACGAGACCAGTTCTAAATAACTCATATAAAGGAAGAGCTCTATTTTCTTTCTGTGTGCTCTTGTGCTTCCTTTCATGCCACAGATTTTTCCAGCGGATGTCAGGGCTGAAGCATAGAAGAAATCGTAATAATGAGCTTTTCACGATAAATTCAAAATGAGACTAGAAGATGTCCAAAGTAACTTTTGTTTTATAAGAATAAAACTTAAAACTATCCAAACTACTCTAGGAGAAGACAATAGAAATGTGTCAGACATACTTTGCCCAAACCTTCTTCAAATGTAACAAGACAAGCATTTTACAATAGAATCCACCGGAAGACAATGGCAGGCTAGATCACGGGACGCTTGGATAAGGAGTGAAGACAAAGAACGGAAGAGACTGGGTGATGTCAGCTGGAATAAGTTAAGAAAGATCTCCCAGGAGAAAAGAAAGATGGAAATCTCTTGTCCCGTTGCCAATACCCTGATCACGGTGAAAGGCTTTGATGATGTTGATGATGATGATGGAACATGGAAAAAAGTCTCAATACATACTCATATCAGGTGGGCCTCCTTGGAAAGGCGTCATAGGGGCTGGGTGGCCTCTGAGAGATCTGAGTGAATTCTCTAGCACCAAATGGAAAGACAACGTTTTGTCCCTTAGAATGTTGAAGTCTGTCTTTGCTACCCCGTGTCTGAGGGAAAGAAATTCACGCATGAAATGAGATTTAAGGGCAAAACTTTTTTCCAGCATGACTTAACGTACAGCAATATTTCTTGCTGCATAGTGTTTTCTTTAATTCAAGAAGTATATATATGTAATCTTACACCTTTTCTACCTCAATGTATCTATATAAAGAAATATATCCTGACGTAAGGAAAGAATATGTGTAACATTGGGGAGTTTTCACTTAACTCACATGAGGACAAACACCTGGAATACGTCTCCCAGGCAGTGCTCAGCTGGCAAGTGGCAAGCCAAACAGCCTTGTAGTCAAAACTTTTCATTGGTGCAGTCATGACACCTTAACTTTCCACCAATGAGAAAGTGAGAGTGGATGAAAGCTAGCAGACATGCCTTTCACCCGATTCCAGTGTGAAAATTCCCTAACATAAACATCTATGTGCAGAATTCCTGGCTCAAAGGTGTGAATTCAAAACTGTCAATAGAGCTGACACCATCATCTCATCAATATTACTTTTACATTACTTAAGTGTGTGTGTGTGTGTGCGCATGTCTGTGTATATGTGCATGCGAGTGTATGCATGTGGATGATTTGATTTGATTTAATTTTACCCACATCCACAATTAAGGTGATCCCTGGGTCTTTAAGGTCGGATCTATAATTTTGCCCTGAGTGCCCTGTAAACAGTTGTCTAACTTCAAAGTGCTCAAGGACTTGATTTGTGAGGTTTCTTTTATCATCAAGCAGGTCTTCCTTTTTATCTTCCTTTTTATCGTCAGGTCTTCCTTTTATTGTCAAGCAGGTCTTCCTTTTTATCGTCAAGCAGGTCTTCCATTTTACCTTCCATCTCCTATGGGGCTACGTGTCAGTCCACCTACCTAACAAGGGGGGTTGGGTTTAACTCGGACGGGGAAAAAACTTTGAAAATTTTCAGCCTGTCGGGCAAGTGAACCCAAGACCTCTCAGTTGAGAGGTCGGCACCTCGCCTCTGGATCACCGAAGTCCCCCTGTGCGTGTGGGAAACTTCATCGTATTTACAAGACCTCAATAATGTGGATGTGTGCATTTACAAGTGCACGTGTTTGTATGCATACGTTGCAGGCGAGTGCATGTGTTTGGTGCGTGTAATGTGTGTGTCAAACTAAAATCAACGACAGTTCATGCCTACCTGGCGGCACCAATCAGCAGCTCCTTGTCATGCTGGCCGCAAATCCACCAGCTGGGCATGTCGTAGGAAGGCTGGCACTGTTTCAGCCGCTCATCCAGGTGCTGATGCATCAAGATGTCCTGCCGGATTTTGTTGAGCAGGTCAATCCTGGCCAAACAACGACTCGCTCTCTCCTCCGTGATGGGCTCCACAAAGATCATGTTTGGGGGTCCTGGAAAAGCAAAAGGGGATGGCTAAGTAGAATTAAAATTTCATGAATGAAATCAAATCATTCATCTTTATTTTTTTTTTTAAAAACTATGCATTCCATCCAATTCTTCTCTGTAGTCTTTTTTTTTTTTTTTTTTTTTTTAAGCGTGCTCAGATCACTGTAGTTAATGATTTTGTCAAGAATTTAATCTCTATGGAAACTAGACACAGAAGAAATTATGGTATTCCTACATTACAATTCAACAGGATTTGGTACATTAGAATGAAGCTGAATGATCTAAACTTCAGGTTATTTGCACTGCAAATGTGAGATTGAAAACTACATTTTGCTAAAACATTGAATAATACTGCAATACTTGGCTGCTGTTGTTAATTTTACGTTTTTATTGTCATGACAAAGCAAAATTTCAAACAAGAAGAAAAGGAGAAGACAAACAAAATTTCAAAACTTTTTTTTTAATGAATGAAAAAACCAAGCAACATCGATTCTTACGTTCTTTCAATTTAAAATATAAGGAAGAAAATCGATGAATTTCTGAGTACACATCAACGACCATAATGATGATGAATCAACTTACTCTCACTTGGTTTGACCTTCCCACAAACCCTTTGGCACATGAAGTA
>JAXRKP010000139.1:250000-272500 GCA_037039925.1 Doris montereyensis
AGAGGAGAGAGAGGGAGGGAGAGGGAGAGGGAGAGAGAGGGAGGGAGGGAGAGAAAGACAGAAAGTGAAAGTGTAAGAGAGAAAGAGAGATTCAACACCATGTTCTCCAACATAGACCTCTCTTCCTTAACTTGCTTTGCTATTTTTTCTTTCTTATTCCATATCAGCTTAGATTAAAGATGCCCTTATTTCCTATGCCACAATAAATTTTGTCCTTATAACAATAACATAATTACTCTTAGTGAAACCAATCTTAAAACAAATCAGATATGTCGATTATTTTTAAATGTAAAATTCTTTTTTCTTCATGTCCTCTTCACAATTGAAACTTTCCTATTTCTAAAATGACTGACGACTTTGTCTCCAACAACATTTAATGTAAAATTTTGTTTTTGTATATCACATGAATTGCTGACACAGTAAAACAACGCACTTGTTCGTGTTTCATGCAAGGTTGTGCTACTATGAGTATGGTCATGCTTTTCTAGTACACAGGTAACAATCAGTTGTAAGAAGAGGAAGCCTGACACAAACGGAAGGACACCCATCACAGATAACCACCACATTTGGCAGTGATGAACCTGTGCCACACTAAGTATCAATGTCTGTTTATGACCACCCGAGGACAGGAGGAAATACAAGAATCTGAATCTAAATATTGTAGTACTTTGGAGAGAGGGAAAAAATCATTTGGCAGATACAATCATGTTTTATATAGATGTAACGAAAGGTTGGTTAGTTTGTTTTTTTTGCGACCATTAGCCATCAGTCGTAAGAGATTACATATATGCACAATGCTGAAAATGGAGATTTTTGACCATTATAAATAAATTGTTTAACATGTTTTGAGCTGGTTCTTATTCATCATACGTTTAGGCTAGGTCAACATGAACAGTGATCGCAACGATTAAGCTGGAATTTTTTATCGGGACATCCTTCACAACCATCAGGGTATAGTAAAATGCACAATGAGTGCATGCACCTTGAACGATTACGCGGTCATCTCCAATAGGATATTGCAGACAAATTCCCCATTTAGCTATAACAAATACAAATTGTGTTCAAAAGTTGTCAACAGATATCAATTATACGGTTACTAAGTGACCAAGCAACCTTCAGACAGAGCCAACACAAGGTGTTTATTTTTTTCTCTTAAAATTCTCTACTTAGATAAGATAAAACACTATCATCTCCTGGGTCTCTTACCCGAATCTATTTAAATTCTTTATTGACATTCCTTAGCACACAAATATCGTTAGTAGTATACAAATGATAAAATATTTCAAAGCATTTAAACCAATTTACCTTTTGTTGAATTTCTTTTTCGCTTGACTCTCTTTCCTTCAAATTGTAATCTGTTCTTTCCTTCTTTCCATCTTCTGAGAGCAAAACATGACAGAAAATGTGTATAGTATCAGCGATTCAGTTCAATTCAAATTTCTTTATTGTCGGAACATTATACATCAAAATAGAGACAAGCATATTATATAAATGGGAAATAACTAAATACACCCTGATGGGTTTTTCACCGACATTTCAATGGAAAATATTACTCAAGATGGGATTAAGAATCTAGTTTGTAACAATCTAGAGTTGAACAAAGAAATATGATACACAATAACATAGAGCAAATAACACGATAACAATCTTTACCATTCCACATTCAAATAAGATTTTTAAATTGATTCAAATATGTTTCAGATCTTTTACATGTTCAGGTAATTTGTTCCACAAAAATGCAGCAGCATATTTAAATTGTTTTCCAAATGCAGTGGTCCTAGGTTTAGGGATATTGACTAAATTTGCATATCTGAAAATACACCTTCTATCTTTAAATGATATGAAATCTTTTGAGACGGCATGGCGACAACTTGTGCAAAATTTTGAAAGTCCCAATGGCCAAAACACACATTCTTTTCACTTCAAGGGTTGGAATTTGTGCAATCTCAAGAGACTTTCATATGTATTAAGATAAAGCTAATTAAATACCATACAAATTTTTAGTGGCTTATTTAACACGAAACTGACGCAAGGGACAGGCTGCAACAACAGATATAATTACAGTAGCGTGTCATCGATTTCCATCAAGGTTTATGAATGTCGTAAGTAGCTGGGAATTATGTACTCACTCTTTGCATCTGCTCGTTTTTCAGCATTCGTTTCTTATAATGGCGCTGGTAATTGGTGATGACTTTGCGCAGACGGACATTTAAGTTGGATCCATCTGGAAATGGGAGCTTCTCTTCTTCTCTGCCTTAAAGATAAGATAAGATAAGGTAAGGTAAGGTAAGGTAAGGTAAGGTAAGGTAAGGTAAGGTAAGGTAAGGTAAGGTAAGGTAAGGTAAAGGTAAAGGTAAGGTAAGGTAAAGTAAGGTAAAGTAAGGTAAGATAAGATAAGATAAGATAAGATAAGATAGATAAGATAAGATAAGATAAGATAAGATAGAGAAGAGAAGAGAAGAGAAGAGAAGAGAAGAGAAAAGAAAAAAATGTATTGTCCAGAAAGCACATTTTCATGCTAATATCTTATATTTATATTCATTCTCTCATTCTTTCCCTTTTATAGATCCTTCCACGTGACCTTTCAAAAGGTGACAGACAACGAAAGAAAACAACAGAACATATAAAAGATATTTCCATTACATAATACATCTTTTCCTACTTAAGTTAAAAATCAAATGATAGAGACGACAGCTATAGGGGCAAAAATGTTATGGATGCTGGCAAAAATGATTCTTTGTGTCATTCTATATCACACTGAAATCAAATAATCTCATCTATGTTACAAAGTCACCGCTTGCTTCTGGGTGTTACATGGTGACATTTTGTCTTACAGTGTCCTTTTCTGACATATAAAAACAAATCGGCAATAACACTAACGGACATTTAACAAAGAAACAAAAACATCTTACTAACATTACTTAGTAAAGTTTATGCACGACCTTATTACTACATGAACTGACATAAATGATAGATCTCTGACATAAATGAAAGTTACATCTCTGACATAAATGAAAGTTACATCTCTGACATAAATGATAGTTACATCTCTGACACAAATGATAGTTACATCTCTGACATAAATGATAGTTACATCTCTGACATAAATGATAGTTACATCTCTGACACAAATGATAGTTACATCTCTGACATAAATGAAAGTTACATCTCTGACATAAATGATAGTTACATCTCTGACATAAATGATAGTTACATCTCTGACATAAATGATAGTTACATCTCTGACATAAATGATAGTTACATCTCTGACACAAATGACAGTTACATCTCTGACATAAATGAAAGTTACATCTCTGACATAAATGATAGTTACATCTCTGACATAAATGAAAGTTACATCTCAAAGACCAACAGTTGGCAATACACAATGTTCTTTTTCCATTCTGCACACCCAAACACTTAATTACCTTCTTGGCTGGCAGAGGCTGCTTCTTCACCGGAGGTATTTTCAACAGCATCCTCTTTGACCTCTTCTTTGTCTCCTGTTTCTCCCTTTGACTCAGTTGCAGGTCTTTCTGCGAAAAATGGTGCATCTGTTTCAGAAGCCGTGGTATTCTCCGGTTTCTCAGCACTAGCTGAGCCTCCGATGGTAGAACTTTGTGAGTTTTCATCATCCTCAGCAATGTCGTCCTTAGTGACTTCATCCTCTTTATCGTCCTTTTCATCTTCATCTCTAAAGATAAAAAATGTACAAAGATTTGAGAGATGGTATAGATATATATGCGTATAGATATATTTGGTTTTGACGGAGACGCAAGAGGAAACAAATGTTGAAGAGACAATAGTGTTTCAACACAAATGAACAAGAAAATGTATTTCATGCAGACAAAACATTTAACTACTTATAAATGACAAAATAATTCCTTAACATGTCTTTTGGAATGATTGAATTGAGGTGAGATAAGGTAAACTGATACAATCTTCGTCATTCAATTTTGTCAAACAAAATGTTACAGTAAATAACAAACAAAAGCAGCAACAAATAAAAGAAAGTGCCACTAATCATGAGACACTGGAAAGAAACACACACAAGCAATTCTATAAGAATCAATCATCAAACCTGTTGCCGAGTGAATAGGATAGGCCAATAAACAATAGAAGAAAAAGGCATCGTAACCTATAAGACATTATGAAAACAAAATAAAATAAAACGTTTAAATTCCCACACCACATTCATGAGCAGAAAATATTTGACAACCTATTTTTACTTCATCCTCAGAAGGTACACACTTTCAACTCATAGAAGCTCCAGGCAAGCACACCTTGCCTTATTGAAGCTACTCCGTATTAGCATGGCAAGTCATCATAGGAAGTAGTAGTAAAGTCACAATCATAGCCGTTCTTTCAAAGAACGGTTTTTTCTTTTGAAATTTGCTCCATACACCATTGCGGTAATCTCAGGGTGAATTAAGAGAAAACAGCAAGTTGAAAGATGAGTGAAAGAAGGAAAGGAAAGAAACAAAACAAAAAAGAAAGCGGCAAAGATCAATAGACACTGGAAAGAAACACACAAGCAATTCTATGCGAATCAATCAACCAAACTCTTGTCATGAGAACAGAATAGGCCAATAAACTGAAGAAGCAAAAAGACATCGTAAATTTTACATTTTTAGACATTATAAAAACAAAACATTACAAAATCAAATAAACAGGTTAAAAATTTCACAACACATTCATGAGCAGAGGAGAATCTTTGACAGCCCGTTTTTATTTCATCCTCAGAAGGTACACACACTTTCAACTCAAGGAAGCTTCAGGCAAGCACACCTCGCCTTATTGAAGCTACTCCGTATTAGCATGGCAAGTCATCATAGGAAAACGTAAGGCTACCGTTAAAGCCATCATTTCAAAGAAACAAACAAATGAGATAGCAAAAAACACAGCCATGAAAATAGTCTTATTATCTTGGAAAGTATTTCTTTTTATTAAAAAAACAAAACAAAACCCACAGCAGGTGATTAAGAAAAATGAGTCTTGCTGGAAAATTACAAGGAAAGGCTATTCTTCCTTCATACCTTTTTTAACTGAAAGATGTAAGACATGGTTGACCGTACACATGTTCACGTGTGTATCCTTCAAATTCAATTTTTTCCCCATCTCAAGAGTAGTAAATCCTAAAAACTCCACAAATGTTTTTAACATTTTCTGACACAATGACATAACACATCATAAGCAATATGATAACTAAATTCTACATTCATAACATAAAAAAGCTGAAAAAAGTTCCTTACTTGTCATCGGTCTGCTCTGCTAATAAAGCAGCCCCATCTGGTGGTCCACAGCGAGACAGGAAGCAGAGAGCTGGATCTGAGCGGATGCAGTTGAACTTTTCATAACCATACTTGAAGACGCCAATGATTAAGGATTTGTCTGCATCTTGGTCCCACCAGTCAACAGGTAAATCTCCTCTAAGGTCGGTTGTGGAATGTTGATATCACTGAAATAATCAGACAAAGATCTTGAACAAACATTTACATAATCTGACTTTAAATAGGAATGCACAAGAGGGAAAAAAAACTAAGAGGACATATTGAATTGGCAAAAAAACATTGGTCCAATATCTATATTTGTGAGAATTAAATATCCATCAAGAATGAAGGTACAGGAGTGACTGCCTCAACACCTGCCACCATAATGCCTGTTTCATCTGAAAGCCCACAACCTCAGCAAAACTATTTTTTTTTACATTTCACATGCCCCTCTAAATGCCCGTTTTAAAACCAAGATTTTCGCCTATATGCTCCGTCTCAACGGCAGCTACAGGTATCATCTTCTCCAAATAATCATAAAATACGTCAGTAATTGATTAAAATTTCTTCTTTGTTTTAATCACACATTCATGTAATCCCATCATGAATCGTCAACAATGTGCTATGCATTATAACTACCCTTCATTACCTATCCATTGTAATGTCAAAAAATGTGACCAGTTTTCTCTTAATAACTCCACCCATTGTGCCCACAGCCTTTGTCCCATTGGATCACTGGTTTGTCATTGAGCAACTAGAATTGAAGTCTTCTGGACTCTGCCCAAGGTTATTTCTTGATTTTGTAAGTGGCGTGAAATCACTTGGCATTTTTTTCTAATAGACTGAGCACTCATCACCATCGAGGGACAAGGTGTGAATAGTTTTATTGCTCCCCTTGTCTGGTATTGGCCGTATCCATTGTGCCTTCAGGTCTCTCTGTGGCGGCGATGGTCAAAAGACCAGATAAAATATAATAGGGCATTGGAATACGGTTTTGTAAAGAAATCCCGATTTATCAAACTCACAAACACAGGAGGCAAATGTTGAACTTCTTCACCATGCTCAATGAACTCCCCCACCCACCAAACTGTTCTCCCTGGCCTATTTTCGCCTAAATGCCCATTCTCTCTGCTTCCCAAGCACCGGTATTTAGGCATTAACTAACATTTAATAAAGTCAATTTAATTCTGAACCTTTAACAAAACAGTGAAAATAGGGGTGGGGATGGATGAGGGGAAACGCTATAGCTGAAATCAACACATTCCACCACCCATTTATCTAGCTGTTGAAATCGTAAATTTTGTATTTTCACATACGTATGTGTGAGATTTTGGAATACTTTCTCTGCTTCATCTCCTATCAATTCCTGTTTGATGTAGTACAGAAGCCGAACCCGCAACAATACTCTGAAAAGGAAAGCAAAAAAGTTGAATAATTAATTCCCAAACATTAAAGTACATTTCTTTTTAAATGTGTCAATTATGTATCGAGCCGTGGATGAGACAGGTAGAGGTTATGATATGTTCATGTTTATAGATATGTCGGTTAAACATGGTTGGACAAACAATGTAAAATATGTTTCGCAAGAGGATGCAAGAAACAGTACTAAATTTTTCAATCTTGGAAATCATGCAAAAAATGGCAAAGCAACTTCCATGTTTGCATGTTGAACAGATATCACCTAAATAAAGAGCATCTATCAGCAAAGTGCTTATATGCAAACACACACAAAAAAAAATGAAAAGAAAACATTCCATCCTGAAACCTCCAGGAACAAAATTAAAATAAGTTGCACCAAAGAAGAGTACAATTTATACAAAAACATGACGAGTACTCTTTGATAGTGTTTATATTCATATATATATATGAGCTATCAGGAGGTTTTCTATTATTAAAATCACAATGTCTCTTCTTCATAGTAAGTAGAAGCCGCTCCTTACAAGAAACAGCTGAATGCCCGTTTGAATGCCGAGAACGACTGCCAATTCCTTCAAATTGAAAGATTCTCAGTTGCATGTTGTACTCTTAATGGATGTGAGCCCGACACTGAATGGCTGGGGGTCCTCAGCTCAGACAAATCAACAGCAAATCACATTGTGTAATAAAACAATCAAAGGAAGGGGCCAGGTAGTTTTTGATGGTCCAAGAGAAGAGAAAAGAAGCGTGTGCCTACATCTGGCACTGGCACTGGCATGCTGGAAAGTTGGGAAACCTGAGTAAGTACTTAAGCCCCGCCCCTTCCCCCAGTTATTCAAGCGTTTCGATAAGACCCCAGCTGCTCCCAAGGGGGACACTCTGCCCACAATGTAATTCCTAGGGCTGAAGAAAAAAGCATGACACTTACTTATTAGAATGGCGTGCAAATGACGTTTGTATCCATGGTCCAGCACAATTTCTGGGTCAAAGTCCAAGACCCTTTCTTGCTCTCCTGTAGAGATGGTAGCTTCCTTCCTCTTTCCTTTGCGTCCTCTTGGTACAGGGGCAGACAAGCCTGAGGAAAAGAGTGAACAATGATTTGCATGTTCATTTCACTGAAATTTTACCCGTTCACCATACACGGTGATCTCGGGGTGAATGAAGAGAAGACAGCAAGATGAAAGAAATGGGAAAGAAAAGGATACCAGTAGCGCCCACCAACCCCCCTCAAGCATAGACAAGACATTCACAATAATCAGACAGAAACCAAAAACTTTTTTTTTTTTTTTTTTTATCATTTGAAAGTCCTTTACATTTGCATTAATTGTAAAAACACAAGAAAATATCCCTAAGATATTTGAATATTGTTGAAAGTATCACAATCTTTTTGCACAGAAGATGCATAAAACCAGTTTTCAACATACCTGAGTGGTTTTTCAGTTCCCCTTCTTTTCCAGTGGAAATGAGATCCCAAATAAATTCTTTTATCTTGTCATCACCTTTGTAAAACTTCAAGGAGGGGCCAGCTACAAAACAGACCAACACATAAAACATTGAATAATATAATGAAATCTGTTGGCAACAAGAATCTGCAAGATCATTCTCAAAATATTCTTTATTCAAAATTGCTCTCTCTGTCTCTGTTGTCTGTGTGTCTGTGTGTGTGTGTGTGTGTGTGTGTGTGTATGTGTGTGTGTGTGTGTGTCTGTCTCTCTCTTTCTCTGTCTTGACTATCTCTCCCCCTCCCTCCCCTCTCTGTATTTTCATTAGACAACAACAAAAACACCCAATTGACCAGAGAAAATGCATAACTTGAATAAACCCTGGGGTCTCAAGACAAAATCCTTACCACAGCTCTGGCGATGATGGTCACATCACTTTCACCTAGGTTCCTTTTGAAATGTGCATGTTTTATGATATCATTCCATCTACCCCATCTGAAAGAGAAAATGACGTCTATTAAATCCAGAGTAAGTGAATCACAAAAACTACATTTTTCATTGATGGAATCAAAGATGAATTACTCTTTATAAAAACAATACAAAAACAAAAAATAAAATCTTAGAAGAAGAAAAAATAAACAGTGATAACTAAGTTGAAACATTCTGTGTCTTACCCGTATACAAGTAGCAGTTTTTCAATTTTGAAACACTCAGCCCGATCATATTTGTCTCCCATTGGCAAAACACCATATGTATTGTCGTCAGCCGTCAGCTTTAGCTTTCCGACTTTTCCTTGATTTTTTGCCAGATTTTTGTCCTCCATTTTCTTCATCTGTGTCAGAGGTTGACTCGAGCTCACTCATTTCGTGATAGTTTCATCGTTTCCATATCGGTTTGTTTGCTTCCGCTGACGAGGTTCAGCAATGATGAGTTCACTCTGATAAGGAAACAAAAACGCAAAAGTTATTATTTTTGGGTTTGAGCAGTCTTCTTTTTTCTTTGGGTCGTTCGAGTTCGAAAGCGCCCTTGAGACGGCAAAAAAAAAGTCCTCACTGCCTCAGCTGGCTTTGGGGTTAGCTGTGGGTCCTGCAGCTTAATTCTTCGGCGATCGGACGAGCCCCATTAATTACATTGATTAAGAAAGGGGCTACCCTATCATGTATCCAGACTTCTGCTCACTTAGCTCCCTCTCGAGAGCAGGTTTGCTGTTGGTCATTGAGGGTTTTATTGGGGACATTTTAAAATCTGCTTACCGTCAAATTAACATTGCGCCAAACGTATCATCTTTTCTTTAAAAACTTGAACCAACAATCTTAACCTGGTCAGCAAAAAGTTATAATTATAATGGGCATTTTACAATGGTAAGCAGATCACTGTGCCATGAGTTGAAAGATGTTATAGTAACTACAATTTCTGGCAGTAGAAAATAAAAATGAGGCAATTAACATATGCATTAATTTTTGTTCAATGAAATTTACCTTCTTGCTTTGAGCCTCTGTGTCAATGTCAGCTTTCTTGGCCCATTTCTGCCAAAAGTTGGGGTCGTTGATGTCAATATCATCACGATTGTCAGTCATGGTGAAACTAGCCTGTTGATTGCATGGGAGGAAAAGAAAGCAATGAGGTTCATTCTCTGAAGCAGGTTTGACAAGAGGTCAGTTACCTGCACCTGCTTCAACACTGCAAATACTGGACAGGGCCAGGATTTTTTTATTTGATTTGATTTACCCACATCCAAGGAGGGTTCTATAAAACAGGATAAAATGAGAACCTACTGTAATGAAACGATCAAACGTTCCAGCCAAAAATAAAAGAGATCAAAGGGAGTGACAAATTCTTAATACTGTAAAATGTGATTGTTAGTTTTAAATACATAACATAACGTAACAAGTAAACGAATGATATAAAAAAAAGGCCTAGGATGAATAAAAATGAGTTATCAAGATGATAACACAAACATAATTTCCTTTTTAAAGGATTAATAAAGATGATTGAATTGAATTGAACTGAATTGAAGATACCTATGATAAGAGTGAGAGCTGTAGAAGTAGTGACAGACTTCTTATTGATATATCCCATGAAATGCTGAGACTCACAAATCAATAGATGACTTAAACGTATTAATAAGTCAATTAGTCAAATGTAGATACAAGAGAGAAAATTTGTAGTAAAATAATAATCTAAAGAAGGGCCTGAAACAAAAATTTTAAAAATATTTTTAAAAGACCTTAAAGCAAGCTCTATATCCAAACCAACCTTTGCAAAAGTTGAGCCTTTCCTTCAGACTCAACCTGAACAATTTTTGTGCTGTCGTTGCAAAATTTGGTCAATGTCTTCTTCACAAAAACTATCACCTGCATTGTCATCCTCCATCAAAGCACCATAAGCGCCTTTCTTCAAGAGATCTTCAATTTCCTTCTTGGTCATTTGACTAGCCTGGGTACACAAAAACAACAAATCATTCGCATTGAGTAGTAAAATGCAATGTCACAAAGCGGAACAACATACAGAAACAGTCAATACTTAAAATAAACACAGACTGAGCACAGCATACAGAAGTATACCATATGTATAATAATCATAGATTGAATACAGCATTTCTATTCCAATTTTTCTTGCAAAATCGAAAATGTTTCACAAATGTCAACAATCACATCATCATTCTGCTCAACTAGCCATTAATATATTGTAATGATACTATTGAAACTATTTTTATCTTATTTCTTTTGGTTGAGTAAAGATTTTACTCGTGACACAGAGTTTTCATTTATGAAGGTAACTAAAGATAGTATTGAAAGACATGAAATTTGAAATAACATGAAAAGGTGGACTAATTTAAAACAAATGTCTTTCACTTGATGAAATTTGATCACATGATATCAACTTGATTTGGAAGTCATCTTAGTTCATTTCTTTACCCAGCAGTAGACTGCCAGTCTCACCTCATTGATACTCTCTAAAAGAGTGCTCATCTCCTCATAAACAACTTTTCAATTGTACCCCCCCCCCTTCCACACCAATACATCAACTGCAGCATGTCACCATCCTCTATAGCTATAAAGAGTACTTGAGGGTAAGTGTGGTCCCCTGCTCTTTGTTCTCATATTTTACAGTGCAAAAGGTCTGATCTTGGGATCCCATATTTACCATTTATATCAGATCACCTTGGCTGATTTAATACCAAATCGTAAATGATTAAAAGGATGAATTGACGCCATCCTAGACCAATACTCACTGGATTCACTGGTTTCTCGTTTGCCATTGACTGGAGCACTGCTTTATCCAAACCTAGCTTAAGGACGCCTTGTCAAACATTTCACGTTCATACGAGTTGCGGGTGATGAGACGGTAAACTTTGACAGCTTTACTCTGACCAATGCGGTGGCATCTAGCTTGGGCCTGGAGCAGAGAAGAAAACAGTATGGATGGAATCCGTCTATCAGTAAGAATTCAGCTATTTGAACTGCCTGCAGAATACTGGCAAATATAATCATATTTATCCCACAAAAATTGGTCAAAGAATCAATTCATACCTGCAAATCGTTCTGAGGGTTCCAGTCAGAGTCATAAATAACAACAGTATCAGCAGCAGTCAAGTTGATTCCAAGACCACCAGCCCTGGTACACAAAAGGAAAGCAAAGCGATCAGAGTCTGGTTTGGAGAATCTGTCGATAGCTTCCTGTCGGACTGTACCTCTGATGCGACCATCAAGACGCTCATATAGATATCTACAAGATCAAGAGAAAGAGAAGATGTTAGATATACATCCTTGATAATTAAAAAAGAACATTTTACTCACACTATTGATCAATCAAAAATGGTATTTTAAATTGTCACAAAGACATGTTTATTTTAATATATTGTATGAAAATGATAAAATTAAGCGAAGTTAAAAATGCAGTGATGATCAAGAAGCAATGGAGTTATTTTCTGTGCAGTAGTAATCCTTTAATAAAGCCAGTAATTTTCACTCTCGTATCTTAAAAGAAATATGCACCACCTTATGGAATAATTAAATGTACTGATTAAAGAAATCATCTTAAAAAGAAGGTTCTTCAACTGTGCTGATATAAATCAAAATCCACAGAAGCAAGAAAAAAGTACATGACAGGCTTAGCGCCTTAAAGAAAGATTTTTGAAGTTTCACAAAAGTATCTGCAAATTACGTCATCTTTCTTTCTTTTTTAAAAAAAAATCCTATTAAATTAACAAAGGCCTATTTAGTAACTTTACCTTAAATGTAACCTTTCTTTTTACTGATGAAACCTTTCAAATTTAATGTTACTTTGGTCGTTTCAAACCGTGATATATTGTGTTTTGTGAACAGGGGAACCGACTCACTTTCTTTGAATGAGATAATCCTCTATGATATCAAGCACACGGATCATCTGTGAGAAGATGAGAACTTTGTGTCCAGAGTTTTTGAGTCTGGGCAGGAGTTTATCCATGAGTACCATCTTCCCACAGGACTGTACCATGGCATTCAGCATCAGGTCGGGGTCCTCTGGGCTTTTCTCCCTTGTGTCTTCAAGAATTTTGTCCTCTGCCCCTGTTCAGACAGACATTCAAAATACAAGCTTCAATTATGACTGCAGGACAGTTTTTAACTTGTGGTTTTTGTTGCTGTCGTCAATGATGTGATTTATAGCTGTGAATTTTAGTGGGTTTTTTTCCACTGACATCAAGTCATAAAATAAGTACAAATTATAAACCTGCTTCTTTGAATGGAATGTATCCTACACACTATAACATACAGTAATCACATGATAAGATGAATAAAGAGGAAGGAGCAAGTTGTAAGACAGCACTATACATCAGAAAATCAGAAAACAGGCATAGAAATAAAGTACGGTAAAAATTACACAAAAATATTCCAAAACAAGGCTACAAATTCAGAGAACATATTTCATCTTTGTCTCACAGATTACCTCCTTCTAACATTTGCATGATTTCAGGGCTAATGAAAAAGAAACAAGAAAGGAGTACCAAAAACTTGTTTGTTTTGATGCAATTTATCCCATCCCATATATATATAAATATATATACTGTGATCTCAGACTGGTCTTAATTCTTGTACGGCTAACCTGCCGGCTGACCTCAATATGGCTCAATAATCTCGTTCCGCTGTGTACGAGGCTTCCACACGTGGCACCGATAGTTTTCTCCCCCCGCTGACGAGGCTGCCGCGCTTTGACCACGACGTACCTACGATTATTGTGATTGTTTTTTTATATCTTAGTTGAGTGAGGTATATAGCGGGCAATTCATTTTGTTATTATTGTCATCGTGTTCATATTGCATTGTTTACTAACAATAACATCTATTACAGCCTACTTTTATTAAACATGAAAAGGAATATTTATAATACTGCAGTTGGCCCATTACTAATGAAGAGGAATATGAAAGGTATAAGTATAATACTAAAAGATAAATCTTCAGTGTGCCCAACCTTCATAAGCAACAAGGAGACATAGAAACAAATAAATACTAAACAATGCTGGACGAAACATACTAATAGAGCCATTGGTGCAACGACCCATCGAGCAATGTATCATGTAAAATGGACCTGTTTGAGAGATCAAAATTCCTTTGTTGCTGATCGCTGAACTCAGAGATGAAGTTTCAATTTCCCCCTGTACTTTCAAAACTCTAATCTTTTCATTCTTATGTGAAAAAAATATGGAGATATATTTTGACCTATGTGACGTTTGACAATATAACCATCAACATAATGCTCCCCCTGATTGGTCAACCCTGAACATGGTTTCTTTCTATTGACTGAAGGTCACGCCCTCCATTCAGGCTGACCTTAGCTGTGCAATGTGATTGGCCACTGATATATTTTATTTATATCAATCACTATTTCTTGCTTATGGGTGGCGCTTCTTACTAAAGTAATTGACATCTGTCCAGAAGTTGCGTCGGTCATACGAAGACAAGAGTCTTTGGTTTTGTACCCTTTGCAGAGGGTCCACAGCCTGCATTTGAGATAGAGCTCCTGTGTGTTGTTGTATCTCTTTATAAGCAATATATTGAGTGCGTGTTAGCCTCGGAAATGAACTATCACTTTTACCCCTTTAGAATAATAGACTTTCTCTGTTTGGCGTGGCGTAGGTTGATCAGCGTAATTGGTCAGAATAGAGGCATTCCCAAAATCCGTCTTTTGAGTGCACTGCAGTGCAGTTATACGGACCCGCCACTAACGCTTACTCTTGCTTGAAGGCCGGGAGTGATGCAAATGTACGGGACCCGCCTGGAAAGGGTTAAAAAGAAACTACAAGACAAATGACGTGTGAAAGAGTGAAAGGATCTACAGGTAGCACCGGGCCAATCCACCCACATTTGACTTGTTTCATTGATGTTAAAATGTACCCCATCCATCATTGATGTGATCTCAGGGTGAATTAAGAGGAAACAGCATGATAAACACAAATGAAAGAATGAAAGGAAAGAAATAGGACCTAACAGCAGCGCCCCCGCCAACCGCCCGCTACACATTTGACACACAATTGCCATCCATCCACATACCATTGATTAAAAAGGGATGGTTGCAACATTTCCTGAGCTCCATCATTGTATTCATAAGACTAGGGACGCCCCCAGAGCTTTTTGCCAAGAACTGGAAGTTTCTCTCCAGGATAGCCCTGTAGTACTTCTTTTGAATATTTGTCAGCTCAACCTCGATGATCGTCTCCTCTTTAGGGGCCAGGTTCTTCTCCACATCTTCTTTCAGCCTCCTCAGCATCATCGGCTTGAGAATCTAAAAAGAATGAAGCAGAAAAGATCATACTACAATGAAAGTACGGATTCAATCGAGTTATCATGATAGGCTTTTAGACCAGACCTCCATTAATTCTACCACTTATTGGGACAATTATATAATATAATGAGGTGGACCTGGGCGGAGTGAAAAAAGCACTAGGAAAATTAATACCCAGAAATATTTTCGGTGAGTAGACCTGGACATGTCCACTTACGAAAACGCTCTGCCATTTCTATACAATGCTGTATGAGTTATCATCATTATTATTATTATATATTATTATTATTATTATTATTATAATTTCTCTCAAGCCTGTGGACACTAAAAACAATAAAAACGGACAAGTAAATTCACCTCTTTGAGAGAGTCCACTTGTTCCTCGGTTTTCAGATCCCCGAATTCTTTGATAAAACTTTCAGAGCTGTTGAACTTCTGTGGGCTGAGAAAGTTGAGCAAACTGTACAGCTCCTCCGTGTTGTTTTGGAGAGGGTGCCTGTCAGCAGCACACGTTGCTCCTGGAAACAGAAGTAGAAACAGGAGTAGGCGTCAGGTTCATTCAAATTGGATACACAAACACAAATGTGCTAAATTGAAAAAGTTTTGACTCGTGAATATAATAGCAATCAAAGAGATATGAATAGGTTCAATGCTAAGGTAGATAATGATGGATTAACTGTTTCATATGAACTTATCCCCATCTGAGTATGAGTGTTTGTGGGTTAATGTGTGTGTGTTTGTGGGTTAATGTGTGTTTGTGGGTTAATGTGTGTGTGTGTGTGTGTGTGAGAGAGAAGACTTTCTTTGACATTGCAAAAGGGATATGAGATTTTCGTTGACATGAGAACAGGTATGAGACTGACATTCACATGACAAGAGAGATATGAGACATTCTTGACGTGGCAAGATATAAGGCTGATATTGACATATAAGACTGATATTGACATGACAAGAGAGATATAAGACTTTCATTGGCATGGCAAGGAGATATGAGACTGACATTGACATTGCAAATTAAAATGTCAAAAGTATATCTTACCAAATCCAATAAACGCAGCCCCTCGAGCAGACGACAATTTTTGTTTTTCAGCCGGTGAGCCTCGTCAATGATGCAGCACCTCCAATCAATATCGGCAAACAATTCCACATCAGTCAAAATAATCTCAAATGTAGTTATCATAGCTTCAAATCGATACACGTCAGGAATACGCTGGCCTTTATCGCCTTTGTAAAACAGCTCATACTCCTTTGATCATGTTACGGCTAAGAGTTGTACCATGGAAGACAACCACATTCATGTCTGTCCAAGTTTCAAACTCTCGCTGCCAGTTTCCAATAGTCGACAATGGAACAATCACCAAAAAGGGCCCCCGTATTCCATACTGATAGATTTCATTCAAGAAAGTGATGCTCTGAATGGTTTTGCCAAGACCCATCTCATCGGCCAGGATGCAGTTCTGACCGTTGTACCAGCAAAAGGTGAGCCAGTTGACCCCTTCTAATTGGTATTCTCTCAAAGTGTTTTCATTCTTATAGACGGGGGTATTTCCCAGCTGCTTCCACTGGTTTGGCCGTGGTCGAGCAAACACTTTTCTTTCCTCCTCTGGCGGGACTTCTTTAAATTTCATAAACATGTCCACTTTTTTCGGGTCCACGCCCTGCTCCAACTCCCACGCCGCCTCTTCGTATGACAGAGATCGCCATTTGACCAAGTAGTGTTTCATCTCTTCTTGAGTTTCCGGGTTGGTCGACACAATCATGTCCAGCACGCGATCCACTTCTGTATAATCTGAGTTGAACAGTTCATCGTCATCAACTTCATCAAAGTAGCTCTGCGACTTCTTTATGCGGTAACGTTTGATTTTACCCTGAACCCGACGGTCACCCTTCTCCAGCTCTGCCAGTGTTCTCCATTCACAATGCAAAAAAGAATAGTTCTTATATTTGACATAAAATTCTTCCACTCTTCTTCTACGGCTGGTTTCTTTTCACTTTCGGCTGCCTCACCTTTCCTCTTCATTGGTGGCCGGATTCTCTTCTTCCACAGCCACTTTCCTTATCCTTTCTCCAAGGACTTTGTCTACAATTAACGTGTCTTCTTCTGTTTCCTTTTTCATTGTCACTGGAGCCTCCGACGCATCCCCATCTTCATTCTTATCGTCATCTGAGAGATTCAAATCGATATCATCTACATATTTTGTTCTTTTAGTATTTCTAGCAGAGCGTCGCTTCTCCACATTGGCATCAACCTCAACTGATGTGTCTCCATCCAAATTCACTTCATTATCAGAACCAGAGTGATTTCTTTTTCGCTTTTTGCTCTTTAATACCAACGTGGCTGGTGGTTTCTTCCTCTTTGGCTTCAGGGAGTTTTTGGCGCTCTGGGCTTTTTAACTTTTGGCGTTTTGACTTTCAATTCAAGGCCTCCTTCTGAAACTGACGTATTGACATCTTCTATGACAGTGGTAGCAGTGGCATCAGTCGCAATAGGGGCCGTATCGCAGGGTGTTGGTTCTGGTACAGAAGCACTGCTATTGTCTAGGGAAATATCTAACACACTGATCGTCTGACTGCCAATGTCACTAGGAGCAGGTGTGGACTCTCCTTCACTGGCAGTAGTTAGGGTGTTTTCATCTTTTACTTTCTTCTTTCTCACTCTAGGAGTTTTCGGCTTGGGTTCTTTTGGTTCTTTGGGCGGCTTTGGTTCTTTAGGTATACGAGGCTTTCTAGGTTTGCGCTCTCTCGGTGGTTTCGGTTCTTTCGGTGGTTTCGGTTCTTTTGGTGGCTTGGGCTTTAGGAGGTTTAGGCTCTTTTGGTGGTTTAGGTTCTCTGGGCTTCTTTTCTTCTTCTCCTTAGGGGGTTGCAACTCTCCTTCCACCCCAGGCGAGACCCCAGGCTCACCTACTGTTGTTGATGCTGCTGCTACTACTGTTGCTGTTGCTGTTTCTACTTCTGGGGTAGATATTGTTGTTGCTGCCGCTGCCGCTGTTGCTACTGCAGCTTTGGGTTTTCTCACCCGCTTCCTCTTGGGCTTCTCACCCTGGCCTTCCTGAGCTTCGGCAATTTCAGTGATGGTCGTGGGCATGGAATTGAGGATGCCACCAATGAGCTGAAGAGGCCACATCATTGATGACTTTGTTGATGGCAATGTCTTGGTCTGTGAGCAGTCTGGTGGAGGAGGCCAGCTCCTTTTCTGAGTTCATTTGGTCCAAGAGGGGGATCTGAAACCCATCCAGCTCTGGTGGGCTCATCTGTAGGCTGTCTGGGAACGAGGACGTGGGGTCAACGGTCAGCGAATCAGCAGGCTGGATGGTGAGCAGCTTTGGAGACTGGCTTTTGCTGGTTGGCAGCATCAATCTGGCTGGTAGAGCTTGGACTCTGTGAAGAACACAAATGGTGGGAAAAATGACTCCTTAGCTTTTCATGCTAACAAATAATGATGCAAACTTGCATAATATGAAAAAAATAGGCTCTCTAGAAGTGGCCTACATTTGATCTTGTTGATTTTTTTAGCTTGGAGAGAGCTTTTAAACATGACAAAGTCACAATTATTCCACACATCCAAGCCTTTTTGATAAGTTTTTTTTTTAATCAAAAGATCACAGGATGTATTCTTTTCATTTCAAAAGTTATGAGTACAAATTCAAACAACATACAAAATCATGAAATAAGTCACACCCAAAAATTATTGGCTTCATGGAGTATTTGTCAGCTGGGAAAAACTATCTTTTCCAAGCAGATCATCAACCCATCAATTTAACAATATATGTACATAGACACATCCTTCCACCCTGTAAAATAAATAGTGAATAAAACAAGGACTTTAAAGAAACAAACAAAAAACAACAAACAACTAGTTATTGTCTTAATCTGGGAGATATGTGCTGACTTAAAACTGTTTAGTCATTTGGGGAGAAAATCTATGAGGTGTCTGACTGGGGACACAACGTTTGATTCGTTGAAATTTACCCCATCTAGTGGGATCTCCGGTTGAATGAAGAGGAAACAATCAAAATGAAACCAAGTTGAAAGAATGAAATAAAAGAAGAAGGACATTTCAGCACCACTCGCTAAATGCCCACTAAACTCAACTCAGCCTCGATAGGGAAAAGCAAATTTATTTATTTTTTAAAAGGCCCTACTGGCTGATTGGCCAGCACGACACCGCCCTTTTTTGTTGTTCTTTTCTCTTTTCAAAACTACAACTAAAAGCCTAGATCTAGAGGAAACAATATTGATTGGTCTATGACAAAACATTCTTGAAGGGAGAATTTCCGAAACACACCTACCACCGACTGCGTGTGGGAATTCACGACAACAAAAATGGCGCCAACCACCAACAAACCAAGCAACCAACCCAAGCCAAGAGAGACACCATGTACATATTTATGTTTATGAAACGTTACAATAGTACATGTAGTAATAATAATCTATATTTTGTACTCAAAACTCCATTATGCCACACTCCGGCAACGTCCATAATAGCACAGGCAATAGTGAGAGAGAGAAAGAGAGAGAGAGAGAGAGAGAGAGAGAGAGAGAGAGAGAGAGAGAGAGAGAGAGAGAGAGAGAGAGAGAGGGGGGTGAGGAGAGAGAGAGAGAGAGAGAGACAGACAGGGAGAGGGAGAGGGTGAGAGAGAGAGAGAGAGAGACAGAGAGAGAAAGGGTGAGAGGGAGAGAGATAGATAGAGAGAGAGAAAGAGAGAGAAGGAGAGAGAGAGAGAGAGAGAGAGAGAGAGAGAGAGAGAGAGAGAGAGAGAGAGAGAGAGAGAGAGAGAGAGAGAGAGAGAGAGAGAGAGAGAGAGAGAGAGAGAGAGAGAGAGAGAGAGAGAGAGAGAGAGAGAGAGAGAGAGAGAGAGAGAGAGAGAGAGAGAGAGAGAGAGAGAGAGAGAGAGAGAGAGAGAGAGAGAGAGAGAGAGAGAGAGAGAGAGAGAGAGAGAGAGAGAAAAATGTACACATGTATCACCGTTGTAAATGATAGACAGCACTAACGTACATTTGCAGGCATGGCATGTGGGCAGCCCATAGAAATGCTTTACCGTGACTGTGGTGAACTGAAGTGACCAGGGGGGTGGTTATGCTATAAAAATCAATAAACAGCGACGTTATTGTTATCAATCGTTACCAGCAGTGTAACAAATTTTATATTATACACATTGACAACCTTCCAGTTTTTTTGGCGCGGCGAAGGGACTGCTGGGCCTGCTATGACAAGGATGATTATTATTGTGTTCAACCGTCAGTAACCACCGTTCTTAAAGGAGACCAAGGTTCTTAAGGAGGAGATAAAAATCAATAAACAAAAGAGAAGCAGTGAAATTTTATATTATACACATTGACAACCTTCCAGGAAAGAGAGAGGGAAAGAGACAAGAGATTATTAAAGAGAGTAAGAGGGAAGAGGAGAAAGAGAAGACAGGAGACAGAGAAAGAGAGAGGGAAAAAAGAAAGAGGGAAAGAGAGAGAGGGAAAGAGAGAAAGAGAGGAGAAAGAAGAGGGAAAGAGAGAGAGAAAGAGAGAGAGGACAGAGCGAGAGAGGGGGGGGGGGAGAGGAGAGAGAAAGAGAAGAGGGGGAGAGAGAAAGAGAGAGAGGGGGAGGGAAAAGAAAGAGAAACAGAGAGAGAGAGAGAAGGAGAGAGGGGGAGAGGGAAAAAGAGAAACAGAGAGAGCGAGAGAGGGAGGGAGAGAGCGAGAGGGGAGGGAGAGAGCGAGAGGGGGAGGAGAGAGGAGGGGGGGAGAGAGTGAGAGGGGAGAGGAGAGAGGGGGAGAGACAGACAGACAGACATAAAGCGAGATTGGAATTTACATCGTCCATCACACCCCATGATCTCTGGATGAATTAAAGACGAAACAGCAAGACAAAAGACTTGTATCTAAAAAAAAAGGGGGGGTGGGTAATAGGACTACTTACAAAGCATCATCCGCCAGTAAACATTGTACACAGACTATGGAAACATGCAATCATTAAACTGGCGTATCAAGGAGTGAAAATACTGATTCTATCGTTTGGCATGCGTCTGTCTATCAGCCTGTCTGTCTGTCTCTATCCCACCCCACCCCCATCCTCTCGTACTTCCCCGTTTCGAGAAGCAAACAGCGATTGCAAACGGGGGGGGGGGGGGGGGGGTGGGTCACCTTAACACGAAAGCCCATTGGCTTCCACAACGACCATCATCATTCTAACCACCTGGTGTAATAAATAATAATAATAAAAGCATCTCATCGTGTCGTATCCTCTATTCAACGTGCACGCCTCGATTTGACATCGCGTTAATGCACGAGTCATCACTTCAATCTTGGGAGTTAAAAAGTCAGGTAGATCTACACGTTGTATACATCGTGCGTGCATCTATCTCGCGTGGGGCTAGCAGCCAGCCTGGTAAATCTAGATTTAGATCTATAATAACAGTGGCCTGCACGATGACTCTCCCTACCTGATACAATAGTTCCAGTACAAAATGTATCAATACGTAAAATTGAAAAACGGATATCTTTTCTTTAAACGGCGGACATGATCTTACTCCCCTTGCGCCTCTAGATCTGTAAATCTGTCTGATGTTTCAGTTTGTCTATCTATCTGTCTGTCTGTCTGTCTTTATGTGCCTCGCACACGCGCACACAAACACACACAGACGTGTATGATCCAGAGAGAGAGAGAGAGAGAGAGAGAGAGAGAGAGAGAGAGAGAGAGAGAGAGAGAGAGAGAGAGAGAGAGAGAGAGAGAGAGAGAGAGAGAGAGAGAGAGAGAGAGAGAGAGAGAGAGAGAGAGAGCGAGAGAAAGTGAGAGAGAGAGAGAGAGAAAGAGAGAAAGACAGACAGACAGACAAACAGTCACAAGTAGTTTATTATCTTTCTTTTATTTATACATTCTAGTCATAAATCATTCACTGGTTTGCTTTTGTTTATTTATCAGCTTATTTGTCTACTGTCGACGTTTCCATTGTGAAAGAAAGCAAACGTTTGTATTGAAATTGATGAATATCCATGGATACGGGACTTTTTGTGTTGTTTTTTCTGGTGGGGGGATGGGGGGGGCGGGGGGGGCGGGCGTGTAATCTGAAATAGAGATGCGAAGCTCGCTTGAAGCTGAAGAGCATCCTATTCTTAAACCATTTTTATTCACCAGGCACCCCATGTAAGTCTGCGTACCTTTATATCCCATTACAGTTACAGTCATTTCTACCTGACAAAGATAAATAATTACGTCTTTAAGTGCGTCTGAGTACTTCATGCCCTGCAACAAGAATAGCATCCACCATACAATTAAGCCTACAATTATTAATTCTCCACTGCCGGTTCAATTATAATGGCAGTGATAGTTATGTATGGCTACTAAACGCTGCGTCTCAACCAATAGCTATCAAACCCTCAAGGCACAAGAGAAAGAGGATTTATCATAAAACGTTGGCTTCGTGTATCGATTTTACTTCTTTATACATTTTTTGGTCCCAGCTTCATGAGGCGACTCGGTGATTAATCATTTCAATCGACACACACACACACACACACACAAACACACACACTCGCATGGAGGGAAGGAATCCAAGCACACAAGTTAACCAAACAGCCGACGATCTTCTCTTGGCCTGTTGAAGACAGTCAAAGTGCATG